>UELX01002774.1:0-28099 GCA_900480035.1 Eupelmus urozonus
TGAAGATGATCGAAAATACACGTATTTAAATGGAAAATTTCATGGTGGTTCTATAGTTTTGACACGCAGTGTATAATTTTAGTCCAATTTATAAAATACCAAAATATCAATAACTTATAGGTTAATCTTTTTACCTTACACAAATATTTTTAAATAATTTTCAAAACATTAACTAATCTTTTAATAAATTATGCTGTATCTTTGATTAATCCAACATTTTTTTTTTCAAATTTTTCGTGCTTTAGTAGTTACGCTTCATCAGACTCATCTACATAAAAAGAGCGACTGAGAGAGATAGAGAAAATCTCTTTTACTTGTCGGCAACCCAGAAATTTCTTCGGCATAAACGGGCGACAATTTCTCTTTGTAAATTGTGACGGAGCTAACGAACTGCACTAACGAATATCCTGCGCGCATTAGAAATCGTCCAGAGAGGCAAGGTCGAGAGCTAGACTGTTTAACCGATTAAAGTTTCTCACCAGGACATACACGTACCTCACGTTGAGGGAATTTATCTTTCGACCCGAGCGCTCGTTAACTACGTTTTAGGAGAGCAAAAGTGAGAACGACAGAGCGAGAGAGAAAGAGAGAGAACCAACTCACAATACCTAATCGAGTGCTAATCATGTAGGAAAGAATAGGTTAAACTGTTATCATGGTACTTTCCGCGGCGAATTTACTTATTTATTATTTATAGCGCGCGGTGACTAAGCACTTGATAAAGAATATCTACACCAAAATACACTACGAATAACCGCAATTACCACAAAACTCGCAACACCCGAAGAAGTCAGCAGCGCACGGAGTCGCGTACCTTCCTGCTGTGCGCTGAAAAAGAAATAAGGAAAACACGCAAAAACACAAATAAATATCAGCACAAGAATTCACTGGATAACCAAATCTTTATTCAGAAATTCTCCGAATACTCCGACGTTTTCTCGACCATGCCGCTTGCAGGTGACCAGACTTAGCGCAAACGCTGCAGCTAAAATTCTAGTACGCACACACTCCGAACCTCACACAAAACGCAACAACGCTTGTCCTCCCGAATACCGAACCGAACCCCGAATTCTCGCTGGCCACGACGATGTCCAAGCAATCACTCTCGTTTCTCTCGCTCTCGCTCGCGATCATCCATGCGCATCCACATTCATTCCGTTGATCTTCAATTCTTCTTTTCTTCTTTTTAGCCTCGCGTTCCTTTTGTGGCACTCCATGCAAACACACTTACATACACGCGCGCGCACACAAACACTTATAATATAATTTATTAATCATACTCGCATATTTATACCGAGCTCTTGGTTTTAGAAAACGGTCAAAATATCTGTGATCAAAGATTGCCTGATTTGATTTCAAAATCATGCTTGCGCTAATGATTCATCAGTTCAAACGATTAGATATTCAGTTTCCGAAATTCTAGCTTCACAGGTCACTAACGACGTACTCGCAAAGTACCTGTTCTTGCTGAGGGCTCGAGATTGTATTTCTCCAAGATTTTGCTATATTAAATCCCCTGGGGAGAAGTTACAATGAGCTTTTGAGTTGATAGCAACAAGAAGACAAATATTATACTGTCGACTAGCCAGTAATGAAGTTCCTTGGTATATACATTCATTGAAGCTCAAGCCCATATTCCCAGCATGCTCCAAAACTTTAAAAAACTCATGAAAACTTTTGATTACCACCAAAACGAAAACTGATTGATGCTCAGCTGCGCGAAGCTAAACAAATTCTCAACAAACTTTACCTCGTTGTTCAAAACTTACAATACACACTCGTGATCACTCCTCGTTCAGTCACACCTTATCCCAACCCAAAGACAAATTCAGCTCCAAACTCCATTCCTTTCCGACTCTATAAGAACCAGCCATTCGCCTCCCCGATGAACAATTCCTCTTCCCAAAGACAACCCATATCCCCGGCATTTTCCCGCGTAATAACGCGCCATAAACGTACGCTTATCGGCCACTCAGCCGCCTGGCCGACTCCATTCTCCCAGCCGCAATGGAAGCCCTCTCGAGGAATCACCGATATATAGGCAGGACTAGGAGCCTGTGTCTCTCCCAGCGGAGTCCTTGGGGCAGGCGAAGCCTCGTTACAGAGCGCGCCCTTTGACCTTCCCTCTAGGTGTCTATCGAATTATGCTCGGCGCATACACGTTTACGACGGCGTTTACGAGGCTAAGTGGATTTGCGCTCTGGCGCGCGAATGGAATGGCAGCCTTTTGAAAGCGGGATGAAAAGTGGAGCAACGTCCCTTGCTTGTGGCGGATTAGTGTAAAAGGGGTTTGTCAAGTGGTTGTGGAGGCGGGGATCGTTTTGATAGTATGGGGTGAGAGAGTGGGGTGGGTTTGGAGGAAGAAGAAAGTGGGGAGATGTTTTGAGGGGTGTAGGATTGAGTATCGTTATTTTTGGATAATATTATGAATTGATTCGATAAAATGGTATGGTATAAATATATTGTATGTAATACATTGCCAAACAGAATAGTAAATAGGCCTTGATCAGGGTTTAACCTAGTTATCTAATTGTGGTTGTTGACTCTTGGAATCTATTTGGGACATACGAAAATTTTAATGGCTAATTTTCTGACTACGATTGAAAACTAATTAATATTTTATTTAGACATAAAAATTACAAACGGTATAGCTCGTAATGAACAAGGTGTAAGATATCGTGTAACAAGTAAAAACACATAAGTGTATTTACTAGTTTAATGTTTTAATTTTTATATCGTCTATAAGACCTACATCATATAGAAAAAATAAACGTATCTTAAATTATACTTCACTGTATTAACGCAACTTATAACGTCACTCGAGTTTATTGAAGTAGCAAAAATTAAAACGTTGCTCTTAATAACGTGCTCTTGTCGATGGAAGGAGGAAAATACTGGAGCTTTTATGTGTAAAGCCTATCGACGACGTCGAGTGTCAAAATTTTCAAACTTGGATGATCCCTTGAAAGCCGGCAGGGTCGGAGGTTGTTTCGCCAGTATACAAGTCCGACGAAAAGTGGAGCAGAGGTGCGGATCGAAGTGAAAGAGAAGAAGGAGAGCAATTTCCTCCGAGACTCGGAGCGTAAGATAGTAGATTAGCTAAAAAGCATAGCTCAATCATCGCAAATTCAAGGGATATCGATGTACGATGTAACTTCATAAAACTTTCTAATAAGCAATGATTAGAATTTTAATATAACTCATGAACTTATGAAGTGCTCATTATGAAATTCCAGAGAGAAACTTTGTGTAAGCATAACTTCGGAAGAGTGTAGGTGTGAGGGTGAGGAGAGAGAGAGAGAGAGCTCTTATATAGTGAGAGGCTCAAAGACGAGGATGCGATCAATCGATGCTAAAATGTTGAAGATGAAAGCTTACTAACTTAAATGGGAGCTACTTAAATTCTTAAAGCAGCAGCTTCATGATGCAATGATGAGAATTTTATAACTGCATGCTTTAAAATGAAGAGGCTTGTGGAAGTAATTACAAATTTTAGCAGATTTTTTATCTCTGAAGTATATAAATATTTTTTTAGCGGAAAAATAAAAAAAAATTAGCTTCAAATTTTCAAAGTACACAAACAAAATTTTAAAAATTTTTACTTTAAAAAAAGGAACAAGCCTAGAGTAGCGAAATAGCTCTCTTTTTGAAACTTTTTAGTCCTGAAAAAGAGAGAATTTGTTTATTCTAGCTTTTTAAATTACCTACATTTATTCACATCTTTACTCTTTAATCAGGGAAAAATTACGAAGGGAATCATAAAGGGATAAATTTGGCGAGTTTTAAAAACAGGCGGTCTGCAAGGATCTTATACTCACTTCACTTTTTTTGGATTGTAAAAAACCGAGTTTGAAGTACGTTTCAACGATAAAAGTCAATTTTGCGTTAACAGCGTACTATACATAATGGCTTTTCACATTGACGCGTGCAGTGCGTTATTGTCCGCTTTATCGAGGCAGACTAAAATCTGTTTTTGAGTTTGCACGGAGCATAATAACGTCTGCTGGCCTGATAAAGTAATAAACGGAACTGACGCTGCTCTTTTATTCGAACTTAAAACCAAATTTCAATGTTTATTGTCATCGCGTAATGGGAAATACAATTTTCTCTACTAATTCATTTATTCGTTAAGTTTTTATAATCATTGGATTAATCATAGCACTTTGTTAGAAAATTCGTATCGGTAAAATGAATTGAAATTAAACTTGAAATTGAAGTTGAATTCAATTCTAACTTTTGAAAAAGAAAATATTGTTCCAAAATTACCACAAACGACTTGGAAATAAACTCTCTTTTCAAGATTTACCAAAAAAGTAACCATTCCTTCCAAGTGAACAGGAAACTTGAAGCACTTTTCGTCCGGTGAGAAACGCGTCTCCCGGAGTGCGCAAAGAAAAAAAAAGGCAATTCGTCGCGCGAAATGTGCGAAGACGAAAACACGGTTAGACGGAAACTGGAAGATTTCGCAAAAAGCCGGCCCGTAGGACAGAGAGTACGTGAGGCGAAAATTTCATGCAGTTAAGGGGGGGCCAAGGGGGACATTTTCCAGTACAGAGAAGCCGTCGGCAAAGTCGAGTTTGCGCGCGCGACCGAAAAGGGGGCACTAAAAAATTATTCTATTACGCGCGCGCTCGGGTCCCGCTGGATTCTTTTCTGGCTCTTTGCAAAAGTTTCTTTCGTTCACGGCTGTTGTGCAGGGAGCGTGTGTATAGGTCTGTTATTCGGGCTTCGGCGCATTATTCTGGTAAATTTGGCCCGAGAGTTGCGTTAAACCGAATTTGCGCGCGGAATGTATGGATGAGAGTGGGTTTTTATGTTCAATTGCTTGTTGGCTGAATTAAGGGGAAAGGACATTAATGTATTTTTTCAAAAGAAAGTCCGAGAATATGTATTACTTATTTTAAATTAATAATAGAAGTCTTTTAAAATTGATTGCATAAGCAATAGGACGCTTAGATAGATGAAAGCACATTATTAAACTGGAGTTATATGTATACTTTCGTCCTGTAATTTAACTCTCTCAAAAGTAAAGTAGGCTCCTTTTCATTATGTATCTATTCAAGTAGGCAGATCGCCAAGACAGGCTTCTTTCTCCTAAGTTTTTCTTCGTATAATTACTTTCATTCAACGCACCTTTCAAAAAAGGCATAATAAAAAAAATTCAAAGTTCAATCAAAATACTACTGAGAATGATTACGCACTCCGTTATGAAAGGCATGATTAAGAGAAAAAATTAAATGAATATATTAGTCGCATCCAAATGAAATTGAACATGAATCCTTACGATCAAAGTTTCTCGATCTCATTAAGATTTTTTTGCGTCTTAACTTTAACAAGCTAAAAGGCAAACTCGAACTGCACAGGAATCAAGCTTAACGAGATTGTATAATGAAAAATAATATTCAATTCAAAGAAGAAGCGAGCCATCTACCTATACCACTGCGAAGTGTTTAAGTAACTGTTGCATAATGAAATTATAGTCTGCTTGTAAGGCGCGCATCGTAAAAGCGTGATCTGTTTTAGATCGTTCCTCTTTACGACGACCATAAAGCAGTTATATTTTTTTTAACCCATAAAAGAATTTACGGGAGAACGCATCAAGAATAGCCGGAGGCTGCCGTAAATATTTTACTTATAAAAAATACAAGCTCTTTCGTCTCTTCAAAACAAAGACAGCCTCGCGAGCTTTGCTATACGTTCGCGAATCCCAATGACTTTTGCATCATTCTTGTATTCTCGTAGGTAGAAGCGAGAACCTGTACTCAAAGTAACGTGTCTGATGGGATAGTTAGGCGCGTGTATGCGTGCTTTGAGCGCACCGACGAGTTGCTATCGTGCAGCCATCGACGCGTCACCTTATCGTCTTTTTAGCTCTTGTTTTCTTCGCCTGCTTCGTGTCGCGTCCTCGTTGACAATTAAGCGAGACTCACCGGCGCGTCGAATCGAAAGGAGAGAAAAAAATTGACGCGCTTGAAAAAAGTTTCGGATGATATCGTAATGTTTACACTACCGTAAGTTTGAAGTTATTTTAATTACGTTAGATAGCACTTTTAATTAAAGACGCCGCCATTGAAAGTCAACGCTTTTTTGGGCTGCGACTTTATAAGAATTTACTGTTTATTGACGAAAGCTGATATTCCGCAGCAATGTGAAGTTGCCACCTTCCCTACCTCTAATAAAAATCGAAGCGTAAAAGAGAGCTTTTGAAATGGAGACTCGGCGAGCGTCAAAAGTTTTATAGTGAAATAAAACCTATCCGCTGACAAAAGATGACGTAGTGCTTCTTTTATACATGTTTGCTGAAAACCGGGTAGATGGATTAGATTTGTTGATGCCATCTTTTTATTTAATCATTGTTCGGGGTTTATAGCTCTCTTCTTTTCAGCTCGAAAATACAATAAGCGGATCAACTTCTGGTATTAGACGTCGACGTGTTCATATCAGGATCGTACCTGATGTTTTTCTATTTCAAGTATAAGAAAAAAGAATGGTTATCTGAAAAATAATGAGAAGCATTTGCAGCTGTTCAATTTCATGTTTCAGAATCACATAATAAAACGCGAGTTCCTTGCTTTCTCAAACCAACCAAAAGGAAAATACACCTTTTCTAAATAAGTCTTGAATCAGTCTACTACACAAATAACACAGAACTATCCCAGTAACAATAGCAACATAGCAGAACGCTATAATATCTCTCTAAGGGCAACAGACGAACACGACTACGCATCTCTCAGCGGGGGAAGAAGAAGAGAAGCAAACATAGGTCTCTGCGTCCAACGCAGCGACGCTTCGTTAAGCAAGACGACAACGACGATGAAGCGGAACAAAGAAAAATAGGGTTGCTCGCTGCGATGACGACTTCAGCTTTACCTTTCGCTCCGCGCTTTTTGCCCTTTCCGTACATTCTACGCGGGGATTATTTTTGTCGGCGTGAGGCGCTTTTTCCTTTTTCTTTTATTGCTTTAACTTTTGATGCGGTCGGTTTGATGTTGGCGGGTTCAGAGCCGCTTTTGTTTCCGGCTAATTTCGTTATATACGTTAGGGTAATTTCTGCAAAGGTAATGTGAAGCGTAAATTGAGAAAAGTAAATATTTATTGTGGTTCGTGGTTCTGAAAAAAGCAGTGCTTAAATATTTTCTTTGTATAAGAATGATTGTTTCTAAACTATTAAGAAACCACACATTTAATATTGCAAATATTTCCTATGTATAGAAAATTAAGTTTAGTGTTCCATAATGGTCTAATTAGATAAAAATCTGTTTAGGAATGAGATACTGAAATTAAAAAATAGAATGAATAGACTATTCTAATATCTATGTTTCCCTATATAACCTTATAATATTAATCACGTTGTCGTATTTAAAATTGAACATTCGTTTGTTGATAAAAAATGGGCCAATAATTTTCGTTAACGAAATTTTTACCAAAGTATAGTTATTATACAAAGATAAAAATCAAAGAAAATATAAATAAATAGAAAGTATTTTGTTATTTTTATTTTAAATAAAAATTTTGTTTCGTTCAAATTTTATGAAAAATGAAAAAAAAAACATTCGTTTATTTCGAAGTTTATTTATTTTTCATTGATATGTTCTTTTGATTTGATTGAAATGTATTTTTGTGTTCATATAAAACCAAATTGAAATAAAAGCTTTTTAATTTAGATTTATTGTTTAACTTTATATAATAACTACACGCAGCTTTAACTATCAATACAATCTTTACGAAAACAGGAAATAACAACAATTAAATAATCGTTTTGATCTTAAAAACAAGAGTTTTCAAAACTAACTGCAGGTATTTGGACTTCATTTTATGGTATCAAAAAACACCTTTCAAAGTTTCATCGAAATTCCGTATCCAGTAGATACGGGTCTACCTTTGTTATAGTATACTCGCCCATCCAAAAAAAAATTCTTTTTACCTTTTTTGTTCAGACATTGTAGAAAATTAGAATTTTCAGTTATTTTTTAAAGGAACTAAAAATTATGATTCCAAATGTACAATTTTAGTTCCTAAATATATTGCTAGTTATAAAAAGAAATATATTTTTGAAAATATGCAATATTTCAAAATATCTAAAAAAAAAATGACATTAATATTTTACATTTATTATTGTTTTAGTAGAAGATAAAAATTTATGAATTTTTACTGTAATATGTTTAGAAAAAAATTTGAGTAAAAGGGTAAATATTTACAAAAACCATGAATATTCTAAACTATTTTACGTAATTTTTTTTTAGTTTAAGTATTAAGTCATTGTTATATTCATGACTACATTTTGGGTAATCAAAAAAATTCTCCCAAACACCGACTTTAATAGCGCTACGAAAACGTAATTGCGTGTAGAGGGTCAATCATCTCCGAGCGACACGCATCGATCTTATGGAACGTCATAACGTACACTTCTCAGCCCTAACGTAACTCGTCGCTTTAGACTCTGGGGATCGTAAATTAGCCTAATTTGTCGAAAATTGAAAATGATTGAGGCCATTTTTTCCTTTGACAAAATTGCGCCTATCACGTGTATTTCCAGCAGTGACAAATTCAAACTTTCCTTTTTATGTATGCATTTTGTGCGTGCGTGTGCGTGTGTGCTCTGTAAGAAAAATTTCTGGAAAAATTACAGTATCGGACCGCAGTAAATCTAAAAAACTATACGTATCAGTAAATTTTGCTACAAGAATTGAAAAAATTTACATTCCGTCTTACAAAATTTATCATATTTTTTTATAAAATTTTCACATAATTATAATAATTTTCTCGATTTTTCCAATCTGCGACAGCTCTACTGCCTGCTATTGTAATTTTTCCAGAGATTCTTTCTACAGTGTGCGCGTGTATATCTCGCGGTCGATCGAATTAAGCTCGAACTACACTGCTCACACATGGCTTGAGCGATTTTTACTTATTAATAGCATCAGTTACAGTCGATCAAAGAGAGCGCGCTCACTGACGTCACGCGACGTCGATTCACATGGCTATCCGTCATTATATCCGCGCCTCGCTTTACACCGCCGCTAAACAGCTAGCTTGTTTAATCCAATCCCCCCCCCCCTTCCAATGTAGACGGCTAGCCTTTGAACGGTCAATTTTTCCGCTCAGACAGACGATTCGAATGTCACGTGTCCATTGCGCGTATCGAAATGGAAAAACGACTACTTACACGCCGCTTCCATACTGTCCTTTTATGCGCCAGCTAGTTTTTAGTATGAAATAACAAATTCAAGGAGCCGTATAGTTCGTCTTAATGGGTCCTCTCGCTGCCGGGTAACGACTACTTTAGCAAAGTACAGGTGTTTAAAATTTCACGAAGCGTCAGAAGGACCCCTTCAAGAAAAGGAGCCTAAGAGCCGAGAAACTGTCGGCTCTACTTTGATGCGCCCCCGCGCGCGAGGCTCGGAGCTGTATTTGCGCGCGATCTCGAATTAACTAACATTCGAAAATTGGCTGGGGAAAAAGCAAGCGTATACTGAAACTCTGAGAGGAAAAGCGAGCCTTTGACAAGCTGGAGAAACGCGAATCGAATAAAAATTTAACAAAGAGCAACCTCGCCAAGGTAAGGTAGTAGTAAGCAAGAAGCCGACCCCCTCGTGCACAAATCGAGGTTAAGAAGGAAAATGCTTTTAAAGTTCGCGTTTGTCGTAGTCGCTCTTTGACATTCCCGCAGAGAGACCAGCTGTTTGAATAATTTTCGAATTCTTGTTTATGCGCGCTCTGTGTGTGTCCGCGTGTACGAAGGGGAGAAAAAAAATCTGGAGCCGCGTTTGTCGCTGGAATTCGCAGAGAGTTTTCCAAGCGCGGATTCGAAACAGCGCCGTTAGCAAAGTAAAACATGCGCGAGAACGTGGGTCGGGTTGTAAAAAGCGGAGCGCTTTGTAGAATGTTGCTGTTTAATCTCGGGCTTTCGGAAATTTTTCAGCTTATTAAAATGTTTTCTACATTTTACAATAGAGGTTCCTTAGTATTATAATGAAATTAGTGGGTCTTTAAAATAAAGCAACGCACGTAATTGATCCGTACAATTAATTACATAATACCTCGATAAACACGCCAACTGAAATTATCAAATTACAAATTATCAAAATCCATTTAGCCGGCGCTGCGCGCACACTTCGCGCAATGATTTATTCGCCGGCCATTACTAAAAAAAGCCAAGCTAATCCCCGGCTATTAATCACCCATTTCAAACAGCGACCTATAAATAACCCTCGCGCCAGCCCTCCGAAAATTTCGTCGTAAATTAAAAATACCGGCCCACTCGCGGGCTAATCCGATAAAATCTAGCGTCCAAAACAAAGTGACTGGGCCGATTCAAAATTCATCCGCATCAGAGCCGGCCGCAGAGATCATTGTCGCCTGAGTTATTCATTCGGATAATCCCCTCCTCGCGGCGCTTCCGTCTCTGGGAAATCCGAAAATCGATGGCGCGGAATTGGCGCGGCCGGCCGGTCCCCTCATTAATCCAAATGCGCGTATAATTAACGTGAAAGCATCTATCCCCGGGCGCATCAAGGCTATTGTCGTCGGCAAGATAGGCGTATATACGCGGGAGGTTAATCCTTGGAGAGGCGCCGATATCGCGCGGTTGAGGGATGTAATTGAGAGGAAGGGGATGGGGTTTGTGATGTATTTTTGGGGGAAATTGTGGGTGGTTTGAAGGATTTTTATTTTTGAAGGTGTAAGTAGGAATTTTTTGCGTATTTTCTGGGTTTGCGGATCCTTTGATCGATCATCTGGAAGTAATTAATTCGCTTTGCTAGGGGCTGTTTCTCTAATTAGAGGTACGTTTAATAGCTTGCGTTAAATATTGAAAAAATTGGCGATTATTTGGTTTTTCGGAAAACATACTAAACAGGTCGTGAAAATCCAAAAGAAATGCTAAACTTTACATGAATCTTGACTAAAAAATAGCAAATTTTATTTACTATAACATTGAAAAAAATTTCTAAAGCTTTCGTAAATATTATTCATAAAAAGAATAGTAATTTTTTGAATTTTCACAACGTTTTACTGCTACATAAAACTTTTTGGTAAACTTTGCAAAAAATATTTCTCACTGTAATAATCAAAATGTTACATACATTATTAAAAACTCCAATTCAACTTCGAACCAATTCTAATAAAGATATCATAAACCACCTCGATCCAATCCCCCCAATAAAACCTCCAATCCCAATTGAAACCCTGCAGCTCTCGTCTTTCAAATTCGATCGTTAGCCGCAATTCCTCAAGCCTCGCACGTCGCGGCCTTAAACCCACGCGTCCCGTCGTTTTCGCCAACAGAGCCATCACTTCAGCCGGGATTAAGCCATCCTCTCCCATCCGGTCTGATCAACTTGGCTGTTACTACTTGCAGGTCAACGCGCGCGCCGAGCCGAAGATATGCGGTTGCACCACTCGGCGGACTCATGCATACACGTATAAGCGCGCGTTCTGCCGAAGATCTCGGGAAATGGCTAATGTAAGCGGAATTTCATAGGGGTTTGGGGAGTGGTGATTGGCCGCGGAGAGACGCTGTTGGTTTTGGACGGGATGCGAGAGGTGTAAGAAGGTTTGTGGAGGCTGGTTGGGGATGTGGTGATGAGTTTTGGTTTTAGAGAGGTGTGGGGTAGGTGGGGTCGTGGACGCGGTGAGCGCGAAATTGATTAGGGGGATTTTGAGTGGGGATTGAAAGATGGGAGATTAGGTTATGGCTGAATTTGGTTTTTGTTATTGTCATTTGAAATATATATTTAAATATATTTAAATGACTAATGTTTTTGGATTATTTTTTCTAGAGAAGATATGAGGTTTCATTTTAACCATAATGCTCAGAATAGGAAAACTAGTTTAATTTTGGATAATGGAAACATTTTTTTATTACAATTATATGTAGCAAAATACTTTACCCACGCTGTTGAAATATATCCGATAAATAGGCTACTTTGGCGACTCACCTAAAACATAAAAAAAATTACAGTTATATTACATGAATTTAGCAGTACTGGGAATATTCAAAGTTCAAAATTTATTTAGTTAATTATTCTTCATAAACTAAATAGTTCTTTTTATCAAGCATCATCTTATTTCAAAAAGTCAAATAAAAAATTTACATAAAACTGCAGTCAGTACTGCAATAAAAAGCGGGACAAAAAATGTGTAACGAGCGGGTCGTGTAAAAAGTTTACAAAAAAACTCAAGATAAAACATTTCAACTTTAGCCGAGACAGTAACACTCTGACTTTACATCGTAGTTTTTTTTATAAATGATGTACCACCTTCTACTAAAAAAAAATAAAATAAAATAAAAATCATCCATACCCTCGATCTATCCAACCATTCTCTCCTAACACCCAACAAATACCAAAAAATGAATCAACCGAAAAAAAACAAACTGCACCCAACACTCCTCCAAAAATCCCACTCTACTAATCCCTCTGATCAAACTCCTACGCATCACCCCCTCCCCCCTAAAGTCGATAACGCACTTCTCACCACCCCTTCAACCCAGCTCGCCCGCGTTATATTAAATCCTCGAGCGGAGTGCAGTCGTAAATAAATACCTCATACCCAACACCGGACGGCGGCGCAGCTGCGCCGCAGTAAAAACCGCACATACACACAGAGCTCGCGCGAGAGCCGGAATAGATTTTACGATCCGCGTAGTCTTGACGCCCTTCCGGCGAGCTGTGGACTTGCGCCTGCACAAAAGCTCGCGAAAGCGAAAAGTGGCGCGTAAAAGAGCGCGCCGCCGTTAGGTGGAATCGGAGATTTAGCGTCCGCCGCGCGCGGCGCTTGGTTATTTCGGGGGCGGACTTTACGAGGGATGTACGTGCGAGGAAGTTTGGGCCGCGATGAGCTATCTGTTGATTTGAGAGTGGCTCTCGTGTTTTTTGCGAGGGTTAGGCTTGATTAATGTTACGGAAAATTGACGGGATTGAAGCCGGCGATTATAAAGCCGGGCAGCAAACGCGATTTATTACCCGTGGAAATCAGCTGCGTAATCTAAACTGGCCTCTCTCGAATGTATAACTCGGAAATTTTTCCTCGCTCTCGGAAAAGAAAGGCCGTAAAGAAAGCGAGGTAAAACTTCAATTGCGCTTGGGAATAAAAGTCAAACGGGATCTGTAAAAGCCCGAGTTGCATTTACATAACGTAAACACTAACACGCGTCGAGCTCAAGAAGAAAACAACTTAGCAAAGTAATCGAAGTACTTGGCGCTTCGGCCGGCTCTGGCTCTGGCTTAAGTGCGTGTAACTTCAATAAAAGGCTGGGATTGATCGTTCCGAAAGCTTCAGCTGCTTTAACGAACCTCTCAATTCTAAGCGCTACAATCAGGCTTTGTTACGAAGTAAAGATCTTGTCTGTCTTTCTGTAAGGCTGATACAGATAATCCGGAGCGTGGGTGGTATTGAGTTTTCGTGAATGTTTAACAATGTAAGTTGAAGGCGATGCTTTTAATAGTGTATTTTGTTTTTTCAGGATTGTCTACGTTTAAGTGATTGGGAAATAATTAAGTGTTGCTAAAATATAATCAAACGGGATACACAAATAAACGAGAAAAAAAAATTCAATCTTTTTAAATAGATTAATGGATTCATCAAGCATGGATTTGCGAGTGTCAGTACCAATTAACTCGGCTTATTAACGTGTCACTTATAACCTGATTACATAGGAATGCATTTTACCTTTCCCTGGTCTGATAATTTTGAAATAATATTATTTCTTTGAAAATTGATCGAAACTGATAATTATAATTAAGCTTTGTACGTAATAAGAAACTTATACTGTATTCTAACCGTTCTAAAATAACGTTGAAAAATTTAAGAATAAACATTTGAAAGCTAGACTAAAAATTAATTTAATGAATCAATTATAATTTGATTTAGTTCGAATAAAAAAATATTTTAATCTATTAGAGGAAAAACATTATTTCAACATTCACCATCACCAAAGACAAGATAATTTTATCACAATTGCCACTACACCAGAATCGGCTCAAACATGTCCTCTCCTCTTAAGCATCGCACTATGCGAACATCCTCGTGAAAAGCGCGCGAAAAATTAACGAGTTACAGTGACAATGAAAGGCCCGAGCTAGCCCCGGCTCCACGAAATTTCCTCAATTTTGGCGAAAGCTCGTCCGTGTACCCTTACCTCGTTAAAATTCCCATTTGCCGCTGGCGTCTCTGCGCCTTTGTCACATCAGCGCCCCTGACAATGCAATGCCGCGTGACTACACATAATTTCCAAGTCCGCGACACACACACACGCCCACGCTAAAAAATTTTATTGAACGGTGTGTAAAGAAAAATCAATGGACGTTTCTACAATGAAGGCTTCTTTCAAAGAAGACAAAGCCGACTGGGTGTAATATAGGGTTCGTGTAATGAAAAGCTCCTGTCGATTGTTTACCATCGATTGCGGGGGTGTATTGTATTTTGAAAGTGTAAATTGAAAAATTGATCACTTTAAAATAGCTTTATTTATATCAACGTCAGGACCGTGCTGCTGTCCCGTTATCGCATAGTGAATTTCAATTTAGTTGTCTAACGCACGATAATATAACTTCCGGCTTGTATTTTAAATCTACTCCAAAATTAATTCTAAATATAAACGAAAGATAAGGTGAAAAAAATAATATACAATAAATATGAAAAATATTTCTATTAAACAAAGACACTATCATCATCCTCTCAAATCAAACTATCTATACCCCATCCCAGCCCTCCTCAATACCAGCTCCGCTGATCCACCAGCTTCCCCAGCGTCGATTTTCGCCGACTGCTCAGCGCGATCGCAATTAGCGCGCGAGTCCCGGCCTCTCCCCGCGCGCACTGCAGTATTTAATTATGCGCCTCATTATTCCGCGAAGCGGCTATATTGGCCCGGCGCCAGCTGCCTCCGTTTCGCGAACGCGGATGATTCTCAGCGGCGATGACGGCTCTTTTTATACTTTCCGCGTGACGCGCGAAAGATGACGTTAAGATGGTTGTCCAAGATGGGTTTTGGATAGGTGAGTCGCTGGGGTTTATGGTTATGGGCGTTTATGGTTTGTGTGACGGGATGTTGGGGGTGGATGTACGGTTAGAGGTGGAATTGGAAAAAATTTATAGATTGGCTGGTAAGTTGGGATATGGGCGGGTTTTTACAATTATTGCCGTCGGTTTTGCTGGATGCGATGGTGGGAATTTGCTGTTTGGTAGAGTTTGGAAGGGGTAGTATGAGAATTTTTATCATTCTTGGTAGTAAAATTTTTAGTGTTTTACATAGTTTGAAAACAAGAATTTATTGGTGTTTTAAGGAAAATTTTATGCGAAAAATGGATGGCTTTTAAAGTAAATATATACGTATGACATACCTTTATTATCGATTTTATTGAAAAATATTTAAGAAAAATGAGTACATTAGATAAGAAATTGAATTTAATATATTTTCGACCGAGAATTTTTACCAATTTCAATGGTAAAATTTGTAATACTGAGAAGAACATGACAAATCCTTCTCGTGTTCCTTAAAATCTACAAGTTGAATTAAAAAATTATACGGCACTTTATTAAAAAAATCATAATGTTTTATTTCAAACTTCCATGCTAGCATTATTTCAAAAAAGGATGATCAGAACTGGAATTACAATTTTTATTGTAATTTTTTATTATTTTTCTCGCAATTGAAAGCTTATAAACGGTACTTTAGCGATAAATAACTGTAATGAGGTTGTCATTTTCATGAACAACGTTGAAATTTAACTAAATTATTGAATATGGTGAACTTTATGATTGATACATTCAACGTTTATTTAGGATTATGACAAACAAATTTCAAATATCATCTTAGCTATTCTTGTCAGTTCAGTTTTTAAAGTCAGTCATAGAAAATGTTTTTCTGGAAATAATACGTCAATAATATTGCCATTAATTCTTTATAAGTTGACTATATCATACGATTGCTACGCTACGATGCAGTCAAAAATTAAATAAACTAAGAATAAAATACAAATCAATTTATTATAAAAAAAAAGTTTTAAAAAGTATTAAAATTAAATACGTTTTAGAATATACTAGCTGCATTCTTTCAATTAATTCTATTTTTCATTCATAAAAAAAATTCTTCAAAAATCATTTCCGCATTTTCAATTTTCATTATTCTAACAATATTTTCCTCAGACTAGAGCACCTCAAGGCCAAAGCGCAGCATCAAACAATTTCCCGGCTCTGACGCTTAATAAACTCCGCTTCGAGCGCGAAACGAAATAGCTCCGCTCCCTCTACGTCAAATATTAAAAAATTCTAGCTCAAGAGAAAGAGAGATAAATTTTCGCGTCCACGCAGACAGGCCGCGCCGGAGCGTGGCAATAACCAAAACGGAGAGTCGCGAGAGGCGGTAAGCAAAAAGCCAACGCGCGCGATACGCGCTGCGATTATATACGAAGAGAGAGAGAGAGAAAGAGAGAGAGAAGAGTGAGCACAACACGCGCGGGATGAAGAAGAGAAAGAAAGAGCGGGCGCCGCATTTGCGTCAGTCAACGACGTGCACTTGGCACGCGTCAGTGTGCCGTGATTTAGGGGGTCTTTTCCTCATCGCCGTCTTCTATAAATGAGTCCCTTGAACCGGCACTTCTCGCTTTTGCCCCCCTCTCTCTATCTTTTTACTCTTTTTGCTTTTGCATGTGCTTTTGCTCGAGCCAGAGAATATGTATACATTCAATATGCGAACGTATGTGGGTTTGTGTATGCATACGTGTGTATTTTGCTTTCAGCTGGTCTTGCATTTAGTGAATCTTTGTTTACTTCAGAATAAACTTTTTCCTGCAGTAATTATTAAAAAAAAAAAAAAATGAACCTTAAAAAATACATTTACTCTACATACATAACAGAAGTAAAGTACATTCTCTCTTATAACGCACTCACACTGAATCCGTCACTCGTCGAACATAGACAGCAAGAACAAACAAACCCACCCATTCATCGTCCCACCCACAAGTCACAACCTATATAATTCGAGACACAACTCCGCGTGTCAGACGCCACTGATTCGACCAGCGCATTTTCCCTTTTACATCGACATCGAGAAAACTCAATCAAATTATTCCGCCGATACCCGCGAGAGCAAAAGCATATTCCTCTCATCCTCCTCGCTCAGACAATGACGGCGCGCATCGTCACGAGAGCCGCGCCGTGACGTATCGAGTCCGCGCGTGCATCTCGCGCGGTTTTATATATAACCGCACGCCCGCGCGAGATGGAGAGAATAGAATAAGTCTGTGAGCCGTATATCGATGTATATGCGCGCAGGTGGTTTTCTACTGTTGTGCCAGCGAGAGAGAGAGGATCTAAGTGCGAATGCGTGTGGATATAGACGTATAAGGGATATAGGCGAGGACGAGGCGCTTATAAGGCGATCGATGCGAGGCCGAGTTGGATTCTGTATGGATATTTCTTGGCGTTTTTATGTTGATGGATTGAGGAGTGTTGGGAGCGTGATGGTTGAGTTTGTTGATGGTGTGGTTGTGAGGATTTTTATTTTAGTGTTGTTGCTGTTCGAATTGTATTGGATGTTAATTAATGTGTGGTAACTGCATTTGATAGTTTTAAATGAGATTTAATTTAAGAAGTAGATGGAACTGTAATAATACTAAAATGAATTTTAAAACTTAACTTTTAAGCGTTCGGTTATACACTGGAAAACAAAACATTCTGAAATGCAAATTTGGGAGTATTTTGGAGCGTGCACTTCGATAACTTTTAAATGGGTAGTGACATGGTAAAATTTTATTTTATTTAGAATTTTTTTAAATTTTTAGAAAACGTAAAAGTCATTATTATTATACATAATATATACAAAATTCAGAAGCCTAGCTTCACTATGAACTCGAGTTAAATTTATAAATTTAATGTTTTCTCATGACAAAGTATAGTCATTAGATGTAAAAAGACAAACATTTTAAAGTTTGAAATTTAAGTCTATAATGTTATTAGAATACATACAACATAGTGTAGGACAATTCTAAAGTTATATACGAAATCCTTACACTGTAGAATCAATAAATAAAATAAAATTTTTGTTATAAATTTTTTTTTTTTTTTTGAATAACAGCAAAAATCTTTACTTACAAAAACTCTAACAAGTACCGTGCATAGATATTATATATCTAAAAGTATAAGACTTTCAAACAAATTGATATCTCATTACACACAAATTTATTATACATTTTCTTGTAAACAACAGAAAAACTCTAGCTCTCAATACAAGCGCTGCATGTTTAAAGGATAGTGACGCGTCCACTCCTATAGAACTCACATTTCAGAACGTTCCCTTCATCGCGTATAGGAACACTCAAAAGTTTTGTTTTACAATAATTGAATATACCCTCAAATGTTAAAAATGCAAGTAGCGCAAACTCGCACTGAATTTTGATTCAGACCATTCGTTAAAACGTCATTTCGCTTTTTGTAAAACCGAGCTGTGTCGGTGATTAAAAATTGAAATTTCAAAACTGAAGCGTGAATAACAGGACGTCAAGAGCAAAACAGCAAACGAGAGGGAGTGAAAAAAATGTCTCTCGTTGAAGCACGCGCCCGTGTGTCTGCTTTACAAACGTAATGGCGAAAAAAATATATGAACGCGCTCTTTTATAAAGTTATTTTTATTTGCGCGATGAAAAAAAAAACACGGTATAAAACACTTTCCAGATCAAACAGTCTGAAAAAAAAACTTTTTCACCTTTTGATAAATTATTTTTTCCCCGTTTCAATAACGTCTATTTACGGCAACTGAAGCGAGTCATGGACATCATATGGCCGCAGTTTATATAAATATTCGCCTTTTATTTGATTGAAAAAACACTCTTTATACATATAAAAAAACATTACCTCCCGTAACTTTATAGGCCATCACGCTACAGAACCACCCACAACCAGCAATTCCTGTCTCCCAGCTTTATATTAAATGACACTCGCAAAAAGAAAAATCATTAAGCCCAACATCGTGCATTTATAATGCTTAAAAATTGCCATTCCTCCAGCCGCCTAAAATTCATTAATCACTCCCGTACCCTTTTCGAAGCTTCCTTATTCACGTCCCAAAATCACCCCAACAAACCTCGACCGAGCTCTCGCGACTTATCACCCCTCGGATCGAACCTCCCGGTATCAACTTCCCCCGACGGCGAAAAAAACGATCCACTGCCGTCGACTTTACATCTCGCGATCTCGCGCGGCCAATCCTAGGCCATCCTCGTATCATCCTTTCTCCCTCTCTCTCGTCTTAAATCGGGCCGACGCTAATTCCAACGCTCTTTCGCACGTGGAAGGCCACTACAAATATATTTATAAAGACATGTATATATATACACACACATATATATTTATACATGTATATGTATATAAAATGGTCGAGTAGCGGTTCGTTGCGACGGTGGCTGAACGTCGTCATGGCGACGACGCCGCGCACACAGAACCTGACACAGGATCGACCTTGAACGACGGGCGGCACCCCCTCTTGTCTCTCTCGCTCCCTCTCATACTATCTCTCTGTGGGCATTGGCGATATACTCTGCGATGCAGATAGGCAAGTGTCGCCTCTGGATGCAGAATCTCTCTAGGGTATTGGCGATGCTGCGGGGGTGTAGCGCGAGGACGTGGCTTTAATGTAAAGGGGGAACGCTATATCGAAGTTCGGGCTCTCTCGATTGCCGGGCTAATTTATTGTTGGTGTTGAAGGATCGAGCGAGCCGCAAAGAGATGTATAACTCATTACCGAGGAAAAAAAAATGAGCCAATGCGCGACTTCAAAGGAACGGAGGCCCTCGAGGAGGAAAAAGCGCGGTCGTAAAATCGCGTTTGTTTTCCCGCCCGTTCGCCCATCAAATTAACAGGCTCTTTCAAAAAGTACACCCGCTACAGCGTAATAACTCGCTCTCGCGGAATATCACGTAGATATCCCAACGCCGAGGGACTTTCATCGAACCTATCCAATAAACTGCGCGCGGGAAAAAATCAGCCTCGCGCCGTGTACACTTCAAAGAAGAGCCGGCCTCTCGTATAAAGGCCGGAGAGAGAGAGAGAGAGAGATGAAAGGAGAAAAAAAAGGAGAGCGTATATATGCCAGCGCGTCGGCACGCCCCTGATACGCGAAGATATTCCCCCGGGGCGCGCGTGCGTTTCCTTTTTCAGCCGGCTCTCTCGCACGCGCAATTAAGGACGGCCCGATAATTGAGAGTGTCTTTAACTCGCGCACGCGCCTTTTACGCGTTTATGCGCAAGATGGTTTAGGAGAGATGTTTGCTTGTCGGGGATCGGCTCTAATTGGGACGAAATTTTGGAGGGTTAGGAGGGTGAGCTGGAGGTCGCGGGAAGAAGGATGAATTTTAGAGCGGTGATGTCGTCGTTTTGGGGGGGGGGGATTGGCGAGGGGTCCGGTGAGGGATAAGGTTGGACCGAGGAGGTTTAATGACGGAAGGGACGAGGGTGTATACGCTTTATCGTCTTGCCGTACTCAACTCTTTCTACTTCGAGGGTAGGTTTCTCGATGTTTGTATACGGAGGGAGACGGAGTGAGTGACCTTGGTGAGCGATGACCTTCGCTCGATTTAGGGATAAATATTTGATGTGAAAAATTTGGAATTTTAAAGTTTTGTACTAAATTTTGTTATGTTTGTAATTGAAGTTAAATGTTTCGTGTACTTTCTTGACGACCTTACGCCTGTGCTTTAAATGTAAAACAGTTGTAAGTTTGTTAAATTAACTCGTCCGTTGGGAAATTTCGCTATTTACCAGTAAAATTTCACAGTAAAATAAACTCATCGCCTACAACTTTAACGAAAGTAAAAAAATGTAGCACGAGATCGATAAAATCTAGGATCGCCCTGCCAACGAACATTCATTCACAAACCATCAAACATCAAAACACATCCTAAACCTCAATTAAAACCTATCCCTTCCGCGCCAACCCAGCTCATCACCATAATTCCACCCATCCAATTCAAAAACGAAACCTCCCACACACAGAATTAATTCTCCCAGTTCACGGCGGCAGTTTATCAAGTCGACGATAAAAAGCTGCAAGTACAGCGTCGGAGGTGTAACGCGCGAGCGCGACACGAAAGCCGCCCGCGCGCGCGTGTGTGTGTATAAAAAAAAGCAACAACTACCTGTTGGAACGCACCTTGCCACGGCGCTACAGTCGGCAGCCGCGGGAGGGCAGAAAAGGCTGAGAGCTCGTCGTACACGCATCGCTCAACTGGATGACAGGGAAGACAGGGAAAATGAAGGGTTGGCTCTGAAGCTAGACTGCTTCGAATGCTTTGGGAGTGGTGGTTTGGAAAAGTTATAGTTTAGAAATCGAAAAGTTCTTTGAACGTTGGAAGTATGGACGATGATGAAATAGCGGGATCTTGAATATGATAAAAGTTTCGTTTTGCGGTGTTATCGAGAACAAGAGGAAACTTTTGTTTTGTGATGCTTTATTCTGTAAAAACGATAAGCGTAGTTTCCTTTAGTTGCGCTGACGTTAAAAAAGGAGAAGTTTGCTTTTGTTTCGATACTTTATTACGGCGAGCCTTTTTGTAAAGAAGTACAGCGCGACGATAAAAATCGTTTCGTTTATCCTGTAATGTGATACTTGTAACGAAGCTTAAGTTATATATACGTTGAGTTTTATTCGATCTCTAAGCATCGGACGTAAAAGTTAACGGAACTGAAAAAACTTTATTCCTATTGATCTTGAGAACAAGAGGTTGTGATACATGGTATAAGGATATTTTATTAATAAAGCATAAATTAGGAAAATGGTTGTTAGTCGGTAACCATGACATTGAAATGAGCGTATCGCAAATATAATTAAGCTTCTGTTTTCGGAGGCAAAAATAAGTTCGGCCCCATAAAACTCGAGGCACGCGATTCTCTTGCGGCACTGCTCAATTAGAAGAAAAGGAACCTAATTTTTTAAGAATTAAATGACGCGTTTCATTCCGTAGCGTATATACGTTGAGTGAAAACTTAATTTAAATGAATAGGAATGACTGAACTCTTTGAATTGTATCATCGTGCTCGCACGTTTCTATTTTCGTAGTTATATCGAAATTAAATTTTTTGAATGCTTACGGTAAGAGCATAATAAAATCATACTGACGTAAAATTATATCAGAGTTTCTGAACTTATTCAATTAAATAAAAGTTGCTATTTATTCACTAGCAAGTGTAAATAGAGATTAATGGAAATGGTTTTAAAATAAATAAATTTAATGAGATATTAGTTAAAGATATATTGCTATTTATTTGAATCGGAATAGTAGTTTAAAAATTGTATAAAAATATCTACACCCTGGTAAAAAATATGATTCTATTTAATAGCCATTTAATAGCCATTCAATGGTTTATAAAGAAGAAAATAAACATTTTATAGTTTCAATGATGTGAATGGTAAAATTTTTTACTAGGCTATTCTTCAAAAAAATGTTTCATTAGGTATAAATTTTCATTGTTTTTTTTTTTATTTTGAACACGAACTTATTTTTTGATATTCTATGTTTAATGCTCAAATTTATGCAGATAATTTCACAATGCTAAATCTCGCTTTAGACAAAAAAGTTAGATAAAAAAAATACGGTTTCATAGATAAGCGAAAAGATGATTTAAATCTTGCGTGACCTTTACAAACATTTACTTAAGGTTTAAATCATAATTTAATACATAATTAAGTCCATCATGCAAAAATATAAAATAAAGTAAATACATGTTGGTAATTCATTTTTTAGTCTATGAAACTACAAAACCTAAATCATAAAGTTAATAAAAAACGAAATAAATTTTTTTAAATATCTGAACACAAATGAATTTATTTAAAAAGATGTTCATTTAAAATAATGTTATTGGATTAATAACAAAGCTAATAAATAAGGAAAATATGAGCGAATCGGTTCAGTTTCGCAGTTAGGTGGTCAAAAAGAAAATAAGACTCCTCTTATCTCGTAATAGTGATAACATTATATATCCCAAGTTCCTTTCCCTTCTATATGTACCCACTATATGCTAAGGCACTACGCGTCTAGTGCTCTTATTATTACGCTTGAATCACATTTATATTGTGTCATACGTTTTTACGACCCAGTACGACGAATAAAAATACTAATAATTTTACTAATAATTTTTACTTAGTATATGAACAAACACGTACATATATCTTATTATATTAATAGATTCATTTATTACATCAGCCTATGGAATAATTTTTAAATTTAATGTTAAATGTTTTATAATAAATTTATTAATCGACGTTTTGCTAATGAATTTAAACTTATTATTTTTTTTAATTTTAGGTCGAGCAATCACTATACACAAAGTGAAATATTATATTATTTATTAAAAAAATTGTTAGGAATCCTGTTAGGAAATTATTCGTTACAGATATTCAATTATTTAACTGTATGTACAGTCAAATAAATTGAAGCTTTTTATTTATAAACTCAAAATTTTGAATATAGCTAAATGAAATTAACTTTAAATTTCTAAGAAATCATTTGAAATCTGCAAACGTATTTCAAAGCGAATATCTCCTTAGTTTTAAATAGCTAGTTCGCAAAAACACCATCGCTTTAGCGCTTTCATCTGTACGATCCATTTATTTCCAACTGACGCTCAATGAATTTTTCCAACGACTTGGCTTTAAACTCGTACCAAACCACGCTTCGACTGTTTTCTCGCTGTAAGATCATTTTTTCTCCAGCGTTCACTTCGTTTTATAAATACAAAACGGCCCTTTTACTTCTGGAATCGCTAGCACAAGATTAATTCCCACTGTTAAACAATTTATGTGTGCGTTGCGTCGGAGTCTCTGTAGGCTTTACACACCGAAGGCTAACGTAATTACAAAGGCATTTGAAGCGGTTCAGGCATTGATTAGTGAGCGATACATCGATTACTCATGTTGAGAGGAATATTTTATGAAATAGGATTAGATTTGTTGTTCTGCTTGATTAGAAGAGCTATTATTACTGCAAATTGGTGAATGAATAATGGATCCGAATTTCTCTTCATGCACAATACACCTGTACCCTCGAGGCAATATTCTAAAAATTGAAAATTCTAAACATTTACTGTAAAATACTAGTCTGTCTAACAACTAGAATTTCATTCTTTTTTAAAGTAGACAACCGCTAAAATTGAATAAACAATAACATAAAATTGATTAGCGTGATCAATGTAACAATATTGTACCATTATTGCAACAATTATTTGTCCGAGCGATATTTTATAAATATTACAAGATAACTATAACAATATTATAGAAGCATGTAATACAAATTCTATAATAACATTGCTAAAATATTGCAATATTATTGTAGCAACATTATAGCAACATTGTGATATTGTAATATGTTGCAATATTGTAACCAGATTGTGTTAATATAATGTGAATTCAGTGTAAATACTGTGTAAATACCCTGGTAGAAATTTTCCCAAGTGTTTAAAACTAGGCTAGTGGATCTCTAATTCTTCGCAGTTGGCCATCCACCGGCCAAAAAATGGGGAACGTTTCTACCAGGATGTTGTGTCAGTATTGTAGCAATATTGTAACGATCCCTTTTGTGTTAATGTTTTGTCAATACTGTTTATTTTATTCATAAATGACTTAACACCATGTTTAAAGTTTTCTAAAATACTAATCGTTCTCTAATTGTTCTTTTACTACAAGAATTCTAGTTTTTAATGATGTGATAATAATCATCTTAAAAATTATTTATATATTTTTAGTATGACGGCCTACAGGCCTGTATTGATATATAATAAATAAATAAATAAATAAATAAATACTATAATCAAATTGAATTAATATTGTGTCAATATTGTAGTTATATTGTTTAAATATTATAACAATATTGCAGCAATATTGCAATAATATTGCAACAATATTAATTTATAGAAATTATTTCGGCGTTTAGTTATTATTTTTTTATCTAACACATTTCTATTTCTAAAATTTTATTATAAATTTGAATTACAAAGTAATATTAAAATTGATACCACTTCGACAATTGTGCAACATAAAACAGTTTGTAATAAATATGTTTAAAAACTTGATATTAACGGAAATTAGTAACCCAAGGCACAAACACCTTATACGCACGCACCCCTTCACACCTAACTTCATCTACAAACCTCCCAAACTCATTTCCAACCGCGCACCATAACTCCTATTCCAAGCAATAACCCTCCCAATTCTCGCTTAGCTTGCATTAAATCGCTGAAAACTGCTTTCGAAACACACACGTACACCAAAACTCTCCCTCTCTCTCGCTCGCGTCGCAGAGTGGTTTTTAATTGAGGCTCGTTCGCGCGCGACAAGCGCCCGCTCTCGCTCGTCTAACGGCTTTACGATGTCGCCGCGGCCAGGAGAGCTGAATGGAATATCTTATACGCTCTGGCCGCCGGCCAATCGGGCGAATTTCCTCGGCGTCGCGAATGAAAAATTCAGCAGCGCGCGACCCCGATAGCCCAGCTGCATGTGTACGCCGCTGTTTCCTCGATTAATGAACGGCACGCGGCCCTCTTATCTAATTTTTTAAAGAACGGAACTTTACGAAGATGTTCTTTCTCTTTAGGAGCTTTCAAGCTGTATATATGTATGCACGCGTTCGATGCTCTAACAGAGATAGCTCAGGCGAAGCGAAGATGGAAAGTTTTAAAGAGTTGGGGCAAACGGAGAAACGTTTAGTATGGAAAGTGGGAGCGTAATTATTTAAAAGTTTAATGGGGAAGTTCGAAAAAGAGGTCGCGGAAACTTCGGCTTTATGGCTTTGGCAATTAGTAGTTTTTCTAGGTCTCCAAATGTTTGTTTAGGCTGAATCTGAACTAACGCTTTTATCTACAATATCAACTTTAAAAAGCAATCCAAACAAAGCAAAAACGGACAGTTTGCAAATTCGTACATACAGTTTACCGATAACAATCGAACTGTCAATAGTCGCCTCCGCAAAATCCATTCCCGTTCGCAAGCTTTGCAAAACTGAAAAAAGCTCCTCCTCCTCCGGCATTTTGTAAGCCCTCGAATGACCCCAGCGCGCGACTCTCCCACAAATACCGGGGCTCGCCAACTTTCGCAACGGTGCAAGATCAGGCGGAAACTGCACGAAACGACTTGAGAAGTTCCGCTCTCTCTCTCTCTCTCATTCTCTCTTTCTGGTCGAATTCCCCGGGGGAAATAAAAAGCGGCGGAGCTCGCGGCTTTTACGGGCAGACGACAAGCTAGATTCGCGCGGCCTTTTTTGACGGAAAGCCAATTTTAAATCGAATTACCACGCGGGGGAATTTCGAAATGAAAGTAAGCCGGCTGGCGCGCGGCGGGGAGCTAAGAGGTGCAAGCTAAGACGCGGGATGCATATGTGGAATGTTTCGTTTTGGCGTTGTGGCCGAGAGACGCGGGGGGAGCTTTTAGAATGTAGCGTTTTGAATGCGGCGGAGAGAACGAGTTGGACTCTTTTGGTGTTCGAAGAATTTACGATGCTTTTAGAGGTATGAAAATTGTAATATTTAATGGGATGCGTGCAATATTTTAGGTACAATTCGAGTATAGAGCTTTTCGACTCATTCTAAAGTCTAATATTAATTTATTATCCTGTATTTACACGAGAAATGAAAGATCCAGTATTAAAGTACAGTTTGACATTTTAATTATACAAAATTTTCTATGTTTTTTCTCTTTAAATCATTTAATTAGTTAAAAATTATGATTTGCATATATGGAAAATACTTTATATTAGCAATTTGTTAAAAAGATACCAAATATTATTAAAGAAAAAGAAAAATCGAAATTCAATGTAATGATTAATTAATAGCGTCAAGCAATTTTGTTATTGGATACAGCTTTGACAGATTAGTTGAACAGAATATTGTACATATTAGATGATCCTACTACGTCAACCATTAAATTTATAGAGAAGATAGAGTTCAATTTCATTATTACTTTTATTATCATAAAACAAAAATGGTAAAACATTAAATTTTTACTTAAATTAAATAGATTATTTATTCTATTATTTTATGTGGAAAATTAATTTCAATTCAGCTTAATTATAAAGTGTTCACCAAATCAACATCAAAAACTAAAAAATCATCACAAAATCAATAAACAAGCCAAATAAAAACGTAAGTACCACATCAGACCTCCCAATCCACCCACCCTGAACCCACCAAAAACTTACAATCCTCAATTTCCCCCACAGCACCGCCATATTCTTACAAAATTCCGCCAAGAGGCTCTCGCCTGGAAGCTCTCGCTCCCAGCGAACGAGAGATAAAATATATATATACACGAAAGCCGTAAAAATAAGCAGCTCTCGCGGCGCGTTCTCACGCTGTAAATCATCCTCCGAAATCACAAGCGCGCACGCATGCGCGCCCGAGAAGAACAAAAAGAAGCCCGCGAGCGATAAAAATTGGGTCGCTCTCGTATTTCGGGAGCTTTAATTTAGCCTCGTATCGGCCGCTGCAAAAGCTCTCTAGATGCGTATAAATCAAAGAATCGCGCGCGTGCGGCTGCGTTTTCCTTTTTTTTTTCGCGCCCGAGCTTTCGAGCCTCGTGCGGAGCCAGCGATTTTTCGAACTGACGGCGGGAATCGGCTGCGGGAGTAATATTTCAGAAAGCTTATTTAAAGCCGGGCCAGAGAGCGAGCTTGATTTATAAAGCACGCGTATTTTTGATGAACGCGAGTACTGCTTGGGTGTGCGGGAGACGCGCCTGAGGTGTATTTCGAATGCGCGACAAATTGGGATTATTAGGGATATGAGGAAGACTAGAGTTGATTCTTCCGACGTGAGTGAGGGTGGAGGTTTCTTATTTAAACAAATGACCGACATGAAGCTCGCTTGACAAAATACGTATCAGTTAAAACTGAATGTACCCACTTATCCCAGCATCAAGACAAGCGCGTTCGTCACCCGGAAGCCGTTTTAATTTTTAATTCCTCTCGAGGCATCTACACAGAAAAAAAGATGTTGCTAGGACAGCAAACTGAAATTCGCTGCATCAGCAAAATAATTCGCTAGGTTAGCGATTTCTTTTGCTAAAACAGCGATTTCCTTTGCTAAAACAGCGATTTTTTTGCTAAAACAGCGATTT
>UELX01002775.1:0-28099 GCA_900480035.1 Eupelmus urozonus
GAGAGAGAGAGAGAGAGAGAGAGAGAGAGAGAGAGAGAGAGAGAGAGGGAGAGAATTGAAGGACAATGTAAGAACAGCGAGGCCCCGAGCGATTTTCATACAAATTCCGGGGGCCGCCCGATGATAATCAGAGTGAAATTAAGGCCATCCATCAGGCAAGCGCGAGAGCCATTCTTGCACCGAGCAGCAGCAGCAGCAGCGCAACCACTTAATAGTATTTTCTGTGGTGTCGGGCGCCGTAATTTTCACTCATATCTAAGTGAAGGCAGGGCTTGTGAAGGAGAAAAATGAGGGCGGGGAAGGACAAGGTAAAGAGTGGCTTGCAGAGATTGCAGACGAGAAGAAGGAATTTTAAAAAAAGTTTGCTGGAAGATTCAATAGATAAGTAAGTCTTATTTTTTAATATATTTTAAATAATTAAAAACACTGTTTCAGAAACGAAAATTTATTATTTTATATACAAATTCTAAAAATCCGTGCAATCACTTCGTTGAATAATTAATAAAATCCGTAAGATAACACTGCCGCATCAATCATGCGAACTCAATTATTCGCTCGCTTAGCCACCGAAAATCCACATCTGGCGAACTTACTTAAACTTCCCGTCAGACTCCCGGCCAACCGAATGCGAATCGACCCCAAAAAGCATCGCACCCGAAAAACTTCCTCCACTCACTATCGACTAGCAAAAAAAAAAGGGTCAGGCGAATTTCCCGGGGCTGCTACTGCCAATCGAAGCCTTCTAGAAAATGCATGTCTGGGCTGGGAGAGAGCGAGCGCACCGCGTGACCTAATTGCCGCACTTTCAAGAAGACGACCCCAGTTATTCCACTCGAGAGGAGCCCCCATGTGCCTCGACATTTGAGATTAGAGAGAAGGGTGGGAGAGAGAGCAAAGGTTAGGAGGAGCTTTGCTTGTTTTCCACGGCAATGTGTACGCTCTGCTGAGATCAGCCGTTTTTTTTTCGGCAGCACAGCCTTTTTAACGTTGGGGTAAAATGGGCATCGTGCTCAGGTATGTCTACAGGGAAACACGGTCCATTGGACTATGTTTGTTTTCTTTCGCTTTCTACAAAGAGCGGGGTTATTATCACCGGTAGGTGATATGAGCGGGAGTAGGAAGCCGGTGAGTTATGTTTAAAAGAAACGCCCTCTCGTATTTGGGGGATGCTTAGAGCCAAATATAAATTCTGGTGTTAAATCATTTATGAGAGAATATTTCGGGATATCGATTTTTAAATTCTTTCTCCCCAATTTGTTTTGCCTTGAATGTAGTAAACTTTCCTCAAGAAACTCAAGAGTTAAACGAAATTTTAGCAATTCATAAATGTAAAACTTAAGGCTTATGTTTTTGTTAACAGAATATTTCGACTTTGGACATGTTTTGTTATTTAATTGCTTTTCTATAATTAAGAAAGTTCTATAATTTTGAATTTCCAACATTGCAGACTTAGTTATCCATGAATTGTTGTGCCCAAACACTATTTACGTGAATGTATATACTGATCTGTAGATTGAAATATTAATTTACTGCACTATTTAATAATTTCCTTTATGCTTTCAACCCTTCCATTAAACATATTAAACTAAATCAAATCGTTCTTAAACTTTATATTGATGTATTATCATAATTTTTTATTAAAACAAAGATGCAAAACATATCATTTACCGTTAGTTAGATGATGAATTTTTGAGAAAAAGCCAGAAATAATTAATTTGAGAGAACGATTTACTACTGCTTCTTTTCAAAACTTTAAAATAAAATGCATTCTTAAGAAAAATATAAAAACATGATTTTATATATCGTTTCAATAATATCGAAAAGTGACATATGTAAAACGTTCAAATCGTTAACAATTTTGAAAATAATAAGAGTCAACCGTTTACGTAAATTAATTATTTATGCCCCTATTTTCAAATACCTTTTATTCTCCAAGATTATATCAGAATAGTATCCAGCTATAAGAGTGCGTTAAAAAGAATCCATTTTGGTAAAGATTAGGAATAATCCAGGCTCGGCCAGGCCAATCTTCTCTCTTCCTTAATTAGCAAAGTAAAAAAGAAAAGATCCCAGCCAAGCCTCAAGCATCAACCGCCCGAGAGAATCAACGCGGTCTCCAGACCTAGTTTACCCATCTCAGTCTCCATCCCAGGAAACTCAGCCAGCTTCCATCTCACGAAAGGAGTTAATTAAAATCGATCTCGAGCGCGAGCCGTCTTTTAGAGAAAGAGCGAGAGGAAGAGCAGAGTAAGAGAGAGACTTAGCCTACAACAATGCTCTTCGCGACGAATGTCCCGCCTTAATAACGAGCGCGCGCGCGCGAGTCCGCCCCGGCAGTTTATGTGTCTGGCGCGCGCGTAAGCCTCTACGAGGCGGGCGGGTCTGGATATAACTCGCATCAACTTAAATTATACGAGAGAGCCTGTGGAGTCGGCTCGTTTGCGCGCGACATGTAAGGGGAGATTCGCGCGCGAGCGTTGATTCTTAACAGCTGCGCAAGCCTGGAAATTGTTTCTCGACGGTGGACACACGCCGAGCAGAAAAGAGAGCCAGAGACTCGAGTTTCTCGCGGTGCAGTCGGCCGGCTTTTCCTGAGTTACGCAGAGAAAGGTACAAGCCGGAGAAGAGCTCGTGTAATTGGGCGGGCGAAAAATTTACTGGGGCTTGTTCCGGGGCTCGTGCGTGTAGCTTTACTTCTAGTTGGCTGGATTTTTGGCTGGAAAAAATGGTTCTAAGGTATTGTAAAGACAAGCTTTTTTTAATTTCATGTTTGCATTGTAATTAAAATTAAAGATGATTATTTTAGAGAAGGTTACTGAATCGATTATAAATATAGGCAATGGATCTCTAAGGCGTAGTCGTATTGACTCGCAATTGTTCATTAGAAGAGTGGGAGCTTTGATCGGTCAACTGTAAGATTTGTCGTGTTATTCTTTTTCTATCATTCAAGTGCATTTATTGGCCTGCTTAGTACCTTTATAAAAAAGAGATGTGTATTATTTTATTGTTAACAGCTTATACACATTATCTAACTAGTTAATAAGATGTTTTCTTTAAATATTTATTGAATTTAATAAAATCAACTTAATTGAATTTTGCAGTGAATGGAATTGTAATGGTAAAGAATCCTAGTAGATATTAACCAGAAGATGACCAGTTATGTTATTTAGTTCAGATTCTGGCAAATGTTCTACCAGGAAAAATATCTCTTGAAATTCTTTTTTCACCAAATATTCTCCGATAGTTCCTGCGAATTAAATAGATTTTCAAGCTCAATAACGTCAAGCTCGTTTTAATATGAGCATGAAAGCTCGTGAATCGGCGTAGGGTTCTTTTACGGTCATACGTGGTTATACACTTGCACGATGGTATACACTTACACACATGCATGCCGTTGATGGGCGTGATGATATTACACCCTTTGTTACGTGCCGCGCACGGGAAATAAGGTCGTTGTAAGTCGGCGAATTCGTTCTCATGTGAAAGCTTTACCATTCTCTTCTACCGCTAGTTTTCCATTTGCTGAATAGGTTCGAGAGTATTGTATAAGCTTCGAATGCTGAAAAAACAATCTTCAATCCGTTGTTCGGAGATAAATTTTATTCTCGATTGCAACACGATTTTTGAATTTTCGCATAATTTATTTGAGATATTATTTTACAAACTCTAGATTAATATTTTCTTCAAATACAATATTTGATAAAATTAATCGATTAAAAAATTTTCCAAACACAATATTGATAAAAAAAATAATTAAATTGTTAATAAAAATTTTATTTCGATTGAATTTTATTAATGAATGAATTGATTCACATATTTATTATTAATTAAATACCAATATAAAGGATTAAACACGTTTAGCATTTATCGATGCTTTTTTCTTAAGTGTTTCCTGAAAATTCTCTGAACTTTGCAGTATTTGAACTCGTTTACAAGTCATAAAGTTACAATGCAAAAAACATCTATTTATTAGCATTTCTGTAAATCATTTCTTCCATAAATCGCAAAACATCCAAAGACGAGTAAAATCCAAGAAATCCCGTTTACTTTCCAACTCTCCCCTCTTTTCCTCTCTTTCTCGCGTTCCTTGAAACTCTCTCAAAACATCTCGTTAAAAGAAGAACGAAAATTAAACAAAGACTCAAGAAAGTGCGAGAGCCCGTAGAAGAAATGAAAAGAACTCGAGGCGTGAGCGAGCATTAATAAAAAAAAAAGGTAGGTAGTGAGAGAAAAATCTTGTGCCACATCGACAAAGTCCGAAGTGCGCAGAGAAAAGCCGTACGTCCGATATCTATATATATAAAAAGTCTGTCACCTGCATCGGTTATATTTTTCGCTGCAGCCGGGGACTCGAAAAATTGTAAAAAGTTTTACGGGTCGTCAGGCGCGAAACACATACGTCGCGAGCTCGCTGTGTTATACATTGCTCGTAGACGTCCAACTTTAAAAACGCGAGGGGAGGAGGAAGCAAATGGCGAGCGGAGCTGGCGATTTTTCCGCTAGCCAGCGGAGTAGAGGGCAAGTTTGACGAATTGAAGGGGTCATTGGCGGTGGCTATCTGCAATTGAAGAGCTAGCGTTTATGAAATGGATCGCTTTCGAGTTTGCTGAATCGAAAATTACGCTTTCAGGGTAAGTGATTTTATTTTTAATTGAAATGAAAGTATACCGAGGGTGTATCTTTTTCTTGTATTTAATTTCACGAATATGGGGAGGTTTTATTTTTATTACAGGGAGTGCACTAAAAAACTTTTGAAATGCAGTACATTACTAAATGAATGTCTGGCCATATCCGATCGTGTTCTACTTCAAAATTCATAGATGCCTTTTCCATGCAAATATGCAAACTTTTGACTTCAACAGTAATCGGAGAAACACTATTTTCAATTTTATTTTATCTTACAAAATATCTATCAAAAGATAAATTTTTTTTTTTGAAATATCAAATTATTATTAATATTCTATAAGATACAGTATCCTTTTTCTTCCATTCAGCTACTATTCTATACAAATTTTAAGAGTAAAAAAGTTTTTATTAAGATTTTTTCAAGTTGATAAAATATTTTATATAAAAATTCATTGATGACAGTTATATAATAAAATTTGCAAACTTAATTTAGAACTTATAGTATACAATTAAATGCGATGAAAGAATAAAGTTGAGGATTTTCTTCGAAAGCATTAATTATTCCAGAGAAAATAAATTTTTTTCCTTGTATATATTATTTCATTCGCGATTTAAGAGAATTATTATTTAATTAAATAATGGTATGCATTAATTTTCACGAACATTTTTGGCTAAAAAGGGCCAATCAACAGCAACAGAACTTATTGAAAATGGGTATTGTCAGTGGGCTGATTAATATATTATTTTATATAAATCAACATTATTTCGATTGAATAATTAAATAATTAATTTAAAATTTAAAAATCTAAGTAAATTGAATAATCAGATTCCCCGTTAATATTATATAGTGGTACATAACAAAAGATTAAAAGTAAGCAACGCTTGCTGATATTTTAATGTTTTATCACATATAAAATTAGTTTAGCGCTACAAAGGAAATGTAACATTATTTCATATAAATTATGTACAAAGTACAATCTAAAACAATAGGACGTCTTTTGTAGTTGTTTAAATTTACAAAAAGTCCATAAACCATCGCGACACTTAAAAAAATCAAAATTAAAACATGTTTTTGCACTTATGATTTATCCAGAACTCCAAAATAGTAAAAGCCAAGCCATTACGAGGCGTCAACCCTTAATGCCCATCGCTCGGTTCACCAGGCCAAGCCGCAAAAGAACACTGCAGTAGACTCGAGAAAAAGGTAAGGTGAGAAAAGGCTTGCTTAGAAGTGACACTCGAAGGCAGAGCCAGCTACGCTCGACAAAAGAGTCGCTCGGCGAAAAGGTCCTCTCTCTTGCAGCCAAGCTTCCTTCTTGTCCCGATAAAAAGGAATAAAAGTCTATATACTCACGCGGTGCCGTTGTGCCGGCCGATGGATATCATCCTCCAGACCTGGAGCTCGACCCGCTGCCCCGTATCCGGCACGAATCTGTAGGTGCAGAGCGAGGGGCCCTCGAGCTGCGGTGACTTTATCTGCCCGAAGCCTCGATCCGATTTGCTGAACAGCTGCCTGCTGTCCAATGTCACGTTGCACACTGCAAGCAGAGAGAGAGAGAAAAAGTTGACAATAGCCGGCGCTGCGCTTACTTTTTGGCCGTATTCTTACGGGGGGTATTACAGTGCCCGAGAGCAATACACTCCGCAGGGAGAGACAGAGAGCCGCTCTTCTATATACGTGCAGCAAAACACTTAAGTCGAGAGGACTCAGCGGAGGGAGAGAGTAATGCGCGTGACTGTGCCGAGGGACGCGGATCGTGAGGGAAGACGTTGCGTGCAGTGCGCGAGCACGATGCTTTGTAAGATTAGCGGGGGGAGGCCGGGGAGGGATGACGGTAAACAAGTCTGTGCCTGCGTTTCGCCCTGGGAAATGCTACGTAAGCTGATCTGCTGGGCTGCTTTGTTTAATTAAAATCTTGACGCTGCTGGAAAAAGTGTTTTGGAGCTGGCTGTGTACGCGAGTGCGAGCGGATATCTTACATCGTATGTGGTTCGCTGTCAATTTCGATAACATTGTACTTCATGCTAATTTTGTTATTATTCAATTATTATGATTAATTTATATAGAATTTAAAAAGAAAATAATTATACTGGATCAGATTTATGCTTTATCGGTACGATAGAGTTCGATAATCGAATGTTTTTATTTCAATAATTCAAGATAATTAATTTTTTAGCTTAAATAAATAATGTTTTTTATACCGAAGTTTTATACGCTTATTAAAATTCTCGTTGAGTATTACGCACACTCTCTTCAGTTTACATATTTTTGATCTTTTTTAATCACGATATTAAAAATATATTTTCATACGTGGTAAAAGTACTTGAATAAAAAAATTACTTAAAAGGAATTAACTATTAATTAAATAAATATGATAAAGAAAAAGTGGAAGATTAAAGGATCTTCCAGGCATCAAAGTTAAAGCACACATAAATAAGTTAACTATGCAGCTCTCTAGCAGGCGAAAATTCGCGTCCACGCAGCAGCCTCACACCGTGGATTATAAAATCTTATCATAAAATAAAAACCTCTTTAGGAAGCTAAAGACGCGTTATCAAACGGTGATTAAATTCAATTCACTGCCCTCTGGCCCTTGTAACGAGACACACTTTGAGCATATCCCTGCGAGAAAGAAAAAATGCTTCTCGACCACCCGATCCGTTAATTCCAATTACGCGGACTAATTGACTGAATATAAACGCCGAGCGAGCCGAAAGCAGTCGAACAATTTCGAGTTCGCTTATCGATTGCCTCGTTATATCTGTCTGGAGAAGCGTATCGTGATAAATACTTCAGAAACAATGGACGGGACGGAGAAAGCAAAAGAGACGACTGTGTTCTTTAATAGGTGCGACATTTTAATGAAGCTCCAGCGCGCCGAGCCGTGAACGAGCATGAGAAAGGCTGAAAGAGATGGGCTGTTTTAATGTATCTCGATAATGGATACTTAAATTGTGCCCTCGCGCTGATCCTTGCCGTTGAAATGTTCGAACGACTATTTTGTTAAAGTGTAAAGATTAAGTTAACGAAAATTTGTATTAGATTATTAAAATACTTTTTGAAAAATTAAGTAAAATTATTTCAATTTTTGTTGTTTCCTACAAAAATAAAAAGAGCGGGATTTCGAAATCAAATCGAAAAAAAAGAGGAAAAATGAAAAAAGAAGCCCGGTAAAATGTGAAAAGTAGAAAATCGCTATCATAAAATATGCTACAGCACGAATGCTTTTAAAAGTTCGCGCTACTCTTTTTGCTAATTCGAAATAAAGCTGAAAATCCCTGAAACCGTTAATTCGCCTCCAACTGAAAAATGCTTCCAATCTAAAACGAATCCCACGCTAAAACCGTGTAAAAGCTTGTCTCATTTAATTTTTGATTCAATGCCAGTGTGTCCATTTGCCGTGGCAACATTGTACATCTGCCTGGTCAAAGTCAAAATATACGCGCGCAAAGGCTACGCTGAAAAGTAGTCGTTAGTAAACCGTAAAATTAGATTTCTCATAACTGGCTTGCAACTTAACAAGCATGAGTAATATGCGCCTCTACGGGATTCCTTTTTTTCAAACGTCCGCTGTGGAGTGTCGTTCTCGAGTAAAACATTTTTAATTACAACGCCCGGGCGAACGCGAATTTTTCTTTGAATTCAAAGCCACTCGGATGAAATCTTGTGTCGCAAAGCGATCATACACACCTGGGAGCACTTTTCGTTACTTTCGAATGCGGAACGTTTATATTAGGACATTTAAGCTGACATTAACAATTCTATTCCCTGGATTACAGTAATAATACAGATAACGGTGAGCCTTTTTTTATTCACTTTACAGGTCAGGCTCGGCGTTTTAGCTTAAATAATGAAATAATTATTTATTCAGCTCTTATGAATCTTTTAATATACCGTTTTCATTGTAGCTTGCAGAAATTCCGGAGTCTTTTGGAATGCAGTTAAGCGGAATATAAACAGCAAATGTTAATAAATTTTTCGCAAACTTGCATGAGCGTTCAACTCGCGCAGGTATAGAGGAATGCTTGGAATGAATATACGAAAGGCTGGAGTATTTTTTTGCGGTTGGTGAATGTCAAACTCGTTGGTAACGGAAAGTCGTGCGTGACAACAAAGTGAGTATAAAACTTGTAAGATTCTTTTTTATGAACATTTATATGACATGACTAGAGAAAAAGAGTTGAGATTTAGTATTAATTTAGTGATATAACGTAGTACTTTTTTTGAAAATATTTTTTGTATTTCAAGAAGATGTACCATAGCCGTACAACATATGTTTTTATATTAAAACAATTGTGTACTTATTATCATATTATAAGCTGAACGCCCTAGCTATTACTATTAGAAAGCGAATGAACTAATTAGATTCTTTATAAAACTAATAATATCTACAAAAATCAAGAAATACAAGACTAACTTAAAAATAAATGCTTTTATGCCACTCTAACCTAAAAATCACTCCTTTGATCATAATTTTTCGGCTCTTGCGGCATAAAATACGGTTCGACACTATAGAGCGTAAGTCGGTCTTTAGCTTCTGAGAGGTTTTTGATCGAGCGAAGCGAGGGACAAAATTCGAGTTCCGCCCCATATCGAAATGTACTATTTTACTATACAATTAGAAACAATTTTTAAATTTTTAAAATGATTATTGTTCTTAGCGGAATTTTATAAAGTAAGCGCCCTATAGCTTTTATTATTATATTACTATTAAGGAGCCAATGAATCCTTTAGATTTATTAAAACTAACAAATTCAAAAAATCTGGAAACACAATAGTAACAGTACAAAAAAATTATAATGTAAGTAATAAGCGTACATAAGTAGAGACGAGTTCGGTACCAGATTTCGACTAGAACAAATACAAATATTTGATAATTTAATCTTTAGCTTATTATGAAGAAACCTTCATTAAAAGAAGGAATAATTGTCAAAATTAAATGTCATCGCTCTAATTAATAACGCTATGCCCGTTCCAGGAATAATTCCCAAATATCTAAAATTCCTCGCTGCCGCAGCGTCAACTAACCAAAAGTCGAAAAGAAATTTCCGGCGTCTCATGTTCCTCATAATCAAAAACTCATAAACAAAGAGAAATTCCAGCCTCGTCCCACCCCGCTGAGTCGGCCCACGCGCACAACTTCTCTGTCACTTTGTTCTCTCCCGTTTGAATGAGAGCTTGAGTCAAAGACGCTTGTATAGCTTGTATAGTGATATACTCACTGTTGGCGCAGTAATTCTCGAGACCACATTGGGTGCAGCGGTTGGGCATAGCAGCGCCGCAGCTACAGCCTCCTGACGGCACGCAGCAAGCGCAGGACGTATTTGACGTCGTGTTGAAGCTGCAAGGACAGCCGGTTGCGCTCTGCGTCCAGAGATCGATCTGGCCTGTAAACAGAGAGAGGGAAAGATATTAGGCTATATACGTAAGTATGCATGTACTATCAGGGGTCTATGGTCCGGGGGTATTTAAGAGACCCATTAAGAGTTAGATTAAAAAGAGCTTATAAATATTGTTCTAAATAAAATATGATTTCTTGTTCAGATTCAAGACTTTTTTTATGGGAGTGTCTTTTCATATATATTATCACTTATAAGAACTAAGTTTCTAATATTTTAATTTGAAAAAAGTTAAATAAAATTTTCAAATTTCCTTAAGATTTACCAAATTACAGTATAGTATTAAATGTAAAAAAATTTGCTGCAATTAAAATTCATGGCACATAAAATTCGCAATTAAATCCAAATACACTTTTGCTCCAATTCCACGGAATCGCCAAAAACAACAAAAGTAAAAACTAAAAATTCTCGCCTTAATAGAGTAAAAATTCTTTCCACTCCCGACTATTCCGGCTATTGCGCCGCTCGTTTTTGAATTCAACAAACGATACTCGCAGCAAATACATATAAAACGCCGAGCAAAGCAGCGAGAGAAAGCGCCTATACCATGAATCGCGCGTTCGTCACCGAGGACGTGGCGACAAAAAAAGCGAAACGATCGCGCGCGCAATATCCTCTGCCCGAATGCTCCAAAATTCCAACGATCTCACGCGCGGGTCAAACCGTCATGTCTGTGTGTGTATCTGTATGTGTGTGTGTTGACTGCTAGGCATTGCGTGTCAGTGCGCTTCCAGCGGTTTCGGCGATCGCTTTTTTCTGTAGCCCGTGTGCATCTCGCTGGAAGGCGAGTTTGGCTTGAAAGAGCGAAAAGAGGTGGCCTGATGAAAAGCTCTTGTACGACAAAAGGAGGCGTAGTTTGACTGTGCGGTTGTGTGCGTGAGGTTGGCAGTGAGGCGTGGAGTGGTATATATAGGTACTTGGGCAAAATAAAAGCCGGAAGTTTAAAAAAAATTTTTTTCTTTCTTGATGCTTTACAATAATACACTTTTTTTGGAGACAATTTTTATAGACTGCCAAGTAGAAATTTGTTGCATCAGTTCAAAAAAAAAGGTATCTTTTAAAAGTTCAGCAATTTAATCCTTGCTATCTAGATGAACGATATATCAATAATTTGAATAATAATTTAATAATAATAATTTTTTTCAATGCAATTGCATTCTACCACGCTCACATTCACGCGCAAACCAACACCTTGAAAACATCCCAATAAAAACAACTAAACGCACTACATTTCCTGTTAGTTTCCTGGAATCCTAGGGTATAGTATGATCGATCTATCTCGCGTAGCACTTCAATAAATTTTCGCTGGTGTCGTCACAAAGAAAAAAACAAACAACAAAAAAAAAAAGAAAAAAGAAACACGCACCGATATGTCAATATCGCGATAGGCACTCTTGGCCCTATACTTGGCGCGCGGCGATAAAAATAAAGCGAACTTTATTGCCGTCGTTCGCTCCGCTCTATGTCCCTACCCTTACCCCACCCACGCCGTGCAAAACGTATTTCGAGAACAAAGTCTTGGAGAAAAGGAACGCACGAGGAAAGGATCGTAGATGTGATGATTTGACATCTTCGAAAATTCAGAGCAGTTTAGAAGTTTTAAGATTGATGATAGTTTAAGTTTTGATACTTGCTTTAGGACAATAGATATTTTAAAAAATATTATACAAAATCTGTTTTAATCTTGCGATTTAATTAAAAAAGATTTTTAAAACGTATTTATAACTCTTATTTTATAACAATGATGATTTAAATTAGTTAAATGAAAAACTACAGTTTATAGATATTGGCAATCAAGGCGAATCAAAGTATAAAACAAAATAATGCTACTTGATCAATAGATCAATCAAAATGACAATTCAATTAAGTAAAACAATGTACTAAACATCAATGACAAGGTCTCCTAAAGGCTTCGTTAATGAATATTTCGACAATGAAAAGCAATTCTGAATTGAAAGAGAAACAAAGAGCATTCCTAGAACGAGTAGGTTGCGCGAGGTACTTCCGAGAGTTCTCGATTATCGGTCGCACTTTAATTTGCCCATACAGTCCGATCGAGCGAGCCCGGAGAAAGAAAGAGGAGAGAGAGAGAGAGAGAGCGGAATTATTTAGCCTCGAAGCCGGCCCCGGAATCCCCCAGATATAAAGGAGATTAAGACGAATCAAGGATAAGCATCGGCAGTTAGTTTGGAAACGCGGCCGACTTGCCCCGCGCGGAAGAGGAGAGGTAAGACTGGCTCTCGCGCGAGAGGGGTAGGTAATTATGTGGAACGAGATTGCTCCCGGCGTAATTGATTTCGGCTACGTCGATTCGGACGCGCGTCTTTCTTTTTTTTTCTCAACGTTCCCGTTGTTCACTCAGCGAAATAATGTCGTTAATGGCCGCCGATAGTGGATCGTTTGACGAGAATGGATTCTGCGTGTCGGGTGATAGATAAGCTTGACGTAGGGATCGATCGGCTTGCCGATGCTCGATTACTGAGTTACAATTTGCAAATGCGGTACTTGTTGATGTAATGATATAGCGTTGCTATGGTATTACGTTGTGGATGTGCAGTGCGGATTCCTAATTTAGTAGTTTGGTTAAAGTGATTTTATACTTCAAGAGTGAGAATACGTTGGTGGCATATATTTAAATAGACCAATGTTTCTATATTTATAATTGAACTACGCTCAACATTTCATGGAATTCCAATATATGGCTCAGTAGCTTATTAAATTACAGCTGTTTTTACGTGTCAATTAATTGATTAAAAATAAATATTAACAGGCAAATTAATGCTGTACGTTGTACTTTGAATTTTACTTATCGAGAAACCAACTAAGCGAGCTGAATGTTGATATCATGAATTCTATCTAAATCCATGAATAAAGCGTTTACGTTACACGTATAATTGACTAGTTGTTTATTGAAATTAATAGACTTTAACTGATAAAAACATTAATAGTTTACAGGTCTTTTAACCTATAATGTATGCCTGCGTTTTCCACGTAATTCTTTTTTTCAAAAAAATTGTAGAATATCGTGTAGATATTTCTCGGAAAAAAAAAGAATCATCAGACACTCCACATGCAGAACAAACAAAGAAATTTCCATGGAGAACCGAAGTCAATTAGGAACTTAATTAAAAATTATCTCAACCGTGAAGTCGAAAGCTTTTTTGCTAAAACCCGGCGAGCGAGACTATCACAGAGGGTGCAATTACTCACAAAACGAATCCCTTACAGACGAGCTGTTTCCGCTTACAGCAAACGCATCGCAAGATAATTGCCAATTATAAAGCTCTCCATAAATTTAGCGCCTTTGTCCAGTGTCGAGAAATACGTAATTCAAACGGCTGGGCGTTTTCCACTTGAATTAATCCGCCTCCGCTTATCGTCTAGTCCCGATAAACAACCGATCCACAACTAAACTCTTCTCCAATTACTCAATTCAGTTCACTGGCACAGGCCTAGCGAAAAATCCGAGCCAGCGAACAATGAAAAATCAAAAAGGGGCAGATCTAGTCCAGGCATTTGCGAGGGCAGACCAAACGCCAGCTGGCTACTGCGATTGATACTTGTGAATGCATTACGATGGGATGATGGAGAGAAAATGGCGATGGAAGGCTGGAACGGGCGGAGGCCTTTCAAAGTTCATCCATTATCTTGCGAACAGCACGTGCATTGAACTGCGCGTAAATTCGCGCGAGAGACAGCTCGTTAAGTCACGATATAATTTTCCATATTGTGTTACACTTCGACTTGTAAGCATACAGGTTTATAGTTGTAGAAACGCAAAGATACGCAAGTGTGTCATGCACAGTATGCGTTGCGCTTGATAAAGCGGTCGTTAATGAAAATTAAGGGCATTCTAAATGTCCGCAAGAAATGAATAAACACATAATAACACAAGCGTATCTAACACAAATTATTAGAAAAAAAATCTGTCGGATATTTAGAGTGAGCCATTAATAAACTTTTCAAATTTTCCGTATTGTTCAAATTTTGAAAACAATATGATTATCGATTTAAAAAGAGGAATGGAGGGACTAGAATAAATAATGATTCCCAGGCTGAGCCATCAAATTGACGCTCTCGGGCTGGTGCCTCTGATTATGCACGCGCTGCGAGGCCCAGGCTCGCACGGACGAAAGCGCACGGGCAAAGGTTCGAGCGCATATCCTGTTGGCGCACGTGCGCAAATATACATATCGGAGGCTCAAAATGCAGGGCCGCTCCGCCGGCGCCGGAGCTATCGGCCGGCTGGATTCGATTTCATCGGCTGACTCTCTCTCTCTTGCTATATGCACACGCGGATAGCTGCGCCTGTAATATAACGAGGATTCGGGAGCGGGAGAGAGGACGAGCTTGCGAGCGCGTTACAAGTCAATCTAACGACGGCGTACGCGATTGAGGCGAATCCGCTTTCCGAGGCGCTGCTGCGGCTCGTCATCGCGCGCGCGCGCATGATGAATACAGAGAGCTTCGAGTTAATGCACAAGCGCGAGAATCGCGCTCGGCAATTTTGCTTTTCTCCCAAGCTGCCTATTGGCTTGCGGGCTGCATTATTTGACAGGGTTTCTGGAGGGGATATGCTGGGATTTCGTTTTCATTTGATTCCTACAGTTATTGTTAGCTTGATTATGTGTGCTTTGAACTATTGGACTGAATCAAATCACAAGTGATCAATCGTGGATTGGAAAGTCATACATTATACATTAACAACTACATTGTTCCGTTAATAAGTAATTATGATTTAGATTAGCTATTGAGCTATTGTGAACAAGTATTATGTTCACAATCTTCTATGAACCAAGCTGATTTAAAAGATACTATTTTTCCATATTAACGATAGGTACAGATTTTTTATCTTAGATTTTGAGTTTGCATATGGATCGCATATAATTTCCATAACATTTATGAACGGATTAGATTTGCATTTTAGACAAAGAACACAACTAATATGAATTATAATCCAAAATAATTCACCCTCTATATATTACATCACTTTTACAAAATAATCTACACAATCTACACAAGCTAGGAGAACGGAGAAAAGCAATCAAGCAAACTTCTCGTACAACAACATCCACACCTTCGTCGATGATCCCACGCAAGCCTTAGTTCGCAAGCCCAGGGCCGTTGTTGCGCCTCAAACAATTCCTGGCGGTCCTCTCGCCTCTGAGCCTGGGCGCATATTAGCCGAAGAAGCTCGGGCAGCGGCCGGCCGGTGCCGATTAAACATACTGTTTTGCCGGTCAGCCCCAGCAGAGCCCACAGCCCTCTCGGGCAACTTACTCCTCCGCAGCCTGCAAAATTTCCATATGCATTTGCACTTTAATTGGCTTTCCGGCCCGACGACGATCCATTTGCGCGCTAGCAGCTACCTTGAGCATAAATACGGGAGCCCGCGATCTTCGACGACTATACCGCCGAGAGATGATGTGCCCTTCGGCCTCTCTCACTCTCTCTCTCTGTATTTGCGGATGCGAAAACAGTCCGGTACACATTCACGGCGGAGAAGAGCAGGAGGTGAGGAGGGAGGGGTAGGAGAGAGATGGGCTGAGTGTGCCTGTATTAGCGGAGCTGCCTTCGAGCGTGAAACTCGGGGAGCTGGGAGCCGAGAGGGAGACTCTGGCGTGCTCTATTCGAATGATCGAACACGGGCTGTTGAGTATTGAGGTTTGCCGGCTGGGAGAGGGCTTAAGGGTGCGCTGGTTTCCGCTGTATTTGCAATTTTCTGAAAAGTCGAATGAACTCGGAAATGACTTTTACAAGTGTTTTCTGACATTTTACATTCGAATTCGGAAAATTGGGGGAATTCTGTCAAGAATAAATTTTGATGTGAAATTTGTTTTTTACTATTTCAAATTCTGTAGCAATATTCTTTGATACAACAGGAAATTCCTGATTTAAATTTTGTTGGTTTTTTTTTTTACTTGCAATGTGTTGGCTTACATTACCGACTGGATAGTAGAAAAAGTCCGAATATGGTCAGACACTTCTGTTTCAATAAAATCAAATAAAAAATTTTTAATTCTAAACTATTCTGGAATATTATTTTATTTTTATAGTAAAGCTTTATTCAACCAAACAGTGTACTCTCCTTTTCTAATCAATAAATACCTATGTACACTTAAAGCTGTACTATTATGTCTTAGGAACACAAACACACGTCAGTCATCGAATCACCACCCAACCAGCCAACATCCCCAAACTAATCCAAAAAGAGAGACATTCCCAAACACTCATCATCAGGATAATATACCCCTCTAACGAGGCTGAGCCTTTGATCCGCTCAGGCCGCTGCTTGGTGATCAATTTCAGCGGAGATTGTGCCGCAAACGCGCCCCGTACGCGTCAATCGCGCGACAATTGCTCGACATATACACCGGGCAATTAAGGTGTATGTATGTGGGACAGGTAGAGCGAAGCAGCAGCGAGAGAGGGAGCGCGCCCAGCTGCGCGCGGCTGCTCGAGAGTGCCATTCTCCGTGTGTATACAGTATGTACAGGCCGGGCCGACGGGGGTGCAATGCAGCATCCCAAAACGCGCCCAGGCCCCCGCTTGTCTCGGGCAATTTGAACCGCCTGAGAATAGCGAGTGCATCTGGCTCCTTGGGCCAGCGCCGGGGGGACATATCGGCCCTCTCGGTTCTATGTCACGAGTTGCGGAAGGAGTCCGGGGGCTAAGGAGGCTCAGCGATAACTTTCATGTAAATATCTTGCATTCACGTTTCATTGTCTGATGCTATATGGGAGATTTGAATATGTCAATGAATTGTTTACGTTGGTTAAGTTGAACTGTTTATTGTATTTGGGAAAAGTAAATTAATGTTTTGAATATAGAATGCAAAATCTTCACATATGTATTTTTCATTTTGTATAGGACAAATTTAGATTTCCTTATTTTTCACGCATGATTTATCAACACCGTTACAACTTTAGGAGCAGCCGAAGGTCGCAAGTCGAAAATAAGGGACAGTTCCGACAGTGAAAAAAAGGAGGAGATGGATGATAGAAAGCGAAAAGCAGCGGAGGGAGAGGAAAAGATCCGCGAAATCCGACGATGATGACGATCGTCATGACGCTGAGGACGACGTTAATAGCTCGTGAAAGACGAGTGGGAAGTGGACGATGAGCTGCGCGCTTGGACGCACCCAGATATATGTGCTGGATCTCAGCTGAAGCAAGATTAATCCTCTGACAAAGATGTAACGCGCCCTATATTTTTTTTCGTCTCGGCTGCTGCTTAGTGTCAGCTCGAGGCGTAATGAAGCGATCTGATTCGCGTGACGTATTGGTTGTGCTAGATTTGATAATGTCAGAAGAATCGTCGTACCTTAAATAACATATTTTCAATTTTATTTAATCAAAAATATTAAAGTTTTAATTTAATGCATTTGTTTGTAACATCATCTGTAGAGTCATTTATATAACAATCAAGCCAAAAAAGAAAGAAAGCTGAATAGAAGTTAGGGAACAACATAGCCTTATGCAAGACTGCACAAATTAGGTACTTGAGTTGGCGCAATGTCAAGAACAGGTATAACGAATTCTCTTTATTGCACGTGCAAGAAACACGAGTCTGTGTGTGTCTGAAGCTGCAAACCGCGCAGACGCGCCTTTACGCGTTCAAACGCACTTAGTCGCATACGCTTTGTGCTCAAGAATAGGAGATTCTCGAAATTTGAATATTTATACCAAAATATGATAAAGCAACGTAAAATTGAAATTTCAAATATAACATCAGTATATCTATAATTTGAGTGAAAATAATTATAACATTCTGTAAAATAGAGTTAATCTAGCAACATGAGAATAATTATGCAATTTGGAAATTTTTATGATTAAATTTTTTATTCTTCTTCTAAGGCTTTTTGAATAAGATATTATACACTGTTGATTTAATTTACTCGATTACCTCAATGCTGGTTAATTAATCCTGTTTAACGATAATTCATATTCTCCACGTTTCTTGTTTCGTATTTCACAAAACATGTATAATTCCTTCTGAACTATTCATTCCTCATTTTAACGATATTACAAAAAATAAAATATTTAAATATTTTTCAACAAACTTCCACCACCAGCAACACACACACACAAAAGGCTAATTTCATCCAATTTCCCGTAGCGGCGAAGATGGAAAAAGATCTACGCGACGCAGATTAAAGAGCTAGCACGAAGAAGAAGCGCGGCTCGGAACTCGGGCAGAAGCAGCGTCGACAGCAGCAGGTTGAGGATGATGAGTTATTATAATCGGATCAACCTAATCTCGAACATCCGTATGAACGGCAAAGCCGATTTAGGTTTACGGATTACTGGGTTACCCAACTCCCCTGTATAGAGTTTGACCGCTGCTCCTATACTAGACTCTCTCCCCGGCGATATCTGATTTGTCCCGGCCCGGCCATTTTCAGACACGCACACCAGGGAGGGAGAATTTCATTTCGCTCCGGAATCGACGACGACTCGTTCCCTCTTTTCTGCACTCGTTTATTGTTTTATCGGCTTAGAAGGAAAAGGATATTCTCGAATTTTTGGAAAAGCGAGACGTCTCGCCTGAGAAAGCGACCGGATTCACCGACGGCGTCGCTTTTATGTATACGCGCTTTTTAGTAGCGCCGTTCGCGGAACGTGAAATGTAATCTGCAGGGATTTCTGAAATTTGTTTTTCCGACTAAACATGGAAAGTTAGTTTACGCATTCCCAGAAGTCGTTATTTGTCAAACGATGTAACTAGTAGAGTTGAAATTCATAAAATTAAGCGAAAAATCTACTCTTTTCTTGAGTACGCAGAAAATTTTGTTAAAACGTAATTAAACCAATATTCCGGGAGATTTATTAAATGCACTTATACAACAACGGCACGGCAAAACAATACCAAGTTCGCTCGTAAAACTCGTTGAAGCACTTTCAGCTCGGGAATAAAAACACTAAAAAATTCATAGCGCAGGGAGAAAATAGGTCCGTGTACGCAGCCTCGCGCAGACAAAAACTCCCCTAAAACTGGTATCCTCTCGCGTCGTAAAAATTTTCATGGAGCTCGCCTTTCATCTACACAGATTTTCGAAGGCCATATTGAATCTAGCGAAAAATGCCGGGCGCACGCACGCCCAATAACACGGATGCTTCCAAAAATTGAAGGGGGGAGTGGCCGGCGTCAAAGGATGAAAAAAAAATAGAGTAGAGCGAGAAGGCAGTCAATATGGTCCCTTCTATAAATTCGGATACGGCGGGGATAAAACCGGAGAGAGAGCGGATCTTCTCCCTCGATTTTTTTTTATTTCCTTTTACGTCGCACACTCGGTACGCTGGGAAACGCTTGGGGAGTTCGGCTCCTCCTACTCTTTCTGCGAAATTGATTTGTACTTCTTTCGCCTTTTTTCGGCGATTAACCTTTGCGGTGCCGGCCTGTGGCAATGCGCTGCTGTAGAGCTGTTTACGGGGATATTTATATATTTCAAGGCTGGACGCTCGGCGGCTAATGTCCTTGGTCCATTGATATTTGTGGCCCTCGGGATAAAAACAAAGATTGTTTGTCTGAATTAATTCGTTTCCATGTGGGCGGTTTACCTTTCCGAATATATATTCATCGGAAGCTTTTTATTTTATGTTTATTTACGGATCGACTTAAAGAAACTTTAAATCACTATTAGTCTGTTTTTAATTAAAATATATTTAGAAAACTTTTTGAGTACAGGAGTTATCCTACAATAGCAAATAAACCACATATCGTTTGATAAACGGTGTAATAAAAGAAGGATTAAGTATTTTTATTCGGTATTGTTAAATAAACAAAAAGATAAACTTTTATAATTTAAACATAAGAATTTAATTTCTAAAATTCATGTTGTTTTTAATCGGTTGTGAGTAGACTGAACCATGGAAAAAATTGTGAAAAAAAGTAATACTCGTAAAGTTTAAAACAAATGTTTGTAGTTTCAGATGTACATTGTAACAAACATGCAGATCCAACTTTGCATGAAATTGGATTACAAATAAGAAAACTTCATCGTGTTTAAAGAGCAAACAAATTTTTTTAAAGAACATATTTTTACAATATTAAAAACTTTATTAAATAGTAGTGAAATTCTAGTTAGTTTTTATTAAAAAAAAAATGTTTTTAAAAAGTTTTTATTAATTAATTCCTTTACAATACTGATAATACTATAAATACTACGATTAAAAAAAATGATATAAAAGTGAAAGTAAGTAAAAGCAAAGCAACTAAAGCCTCGCGCCATTACCATCAAACACGTCCGAAGACTGGCTGTAGATATCTGCCAGCAGTTATAAAACGTTCTGAGGGCCATTCACGCGGAATTGACTTAAATATCGCCGGACAGCCGGCATCCCGATAAATACATCGCGCCCGCTTGGGAGCCCACCCAAGAATCTCGCTGCCTCTGGCCACTCGATCGAAAGTGGCAACACTTTAGAAGTGCACTTGAGGAGCCGTACTGCAGGCACACGTGTTCACGTAAGATCCGTTTCTACCAATGCTTCTTTTTTACGAGGACAAAGGCGCACTTGGCGTCGGTATCGATAAAACTGACTTTTTCAGCGATTAGTCAACCAACTTTTTACTTTTTACTGTGCTCCAATGAAAAACGTGAAATGGAGGGGATGCTTATGTGTTTGAGTGATAAAATATAATCTTTCGTTATGATTTATTGCACTTGCCGTAGGGGATCCTCAATTGTGTCAACTTATTTGCAGTCTTTTTTGTACAGGAAGTATAAATTATAACTGCAGTTATTAGAATACTTTGCAGATTGATGAGTATTTCATGAAATTTTAATTATTAATTTCCTAACAAATACATTTATTAGTCAGGTGCAGAAAACAAGAATTATTATTATTATTATTATACGTTCCGCATTACTCAGGAATTACAATTATCGTTTCGATAATCACTGCAAAATCATTATAACTTTCCAGCAACTTTCCGATATGAATAAAATGCGTATAAGAAAGCTATACATACAACAGTGTCGAAAAAAAAAGCCCGAGCCAAAATAAAAGCACATCGACAGCGTGTCGATTTTACGAGACGAAAAAAGGCCCTAGCGACGTCATTAACAGCACGGGGCGGAAAAAAAGCCACGATAAATAATAAAAGCCTCGTATTCCCGTTAAAAGCGAAGTTCATATGCGCGCGCGGCGTAAAAAAGGTTAAAAAGGGCGCATTGTGCAAAAAGCGTCATCGATTCGGCCGAGCATTACTCATCGAGTGTTGAAACTTTTCACGCTTCGTTGTTTTCTGTTCTCTCTCTCTACCTATATATGAGTTTTTCGACTATCGCAAGGGGCAAAGTCTCGCGAGCGCTCAGATGTATCGCGCTTCTAATGGAATCCGGCAAAAACGGAAGCGGAAATGGACGAAAGACGAGGAGGCAATGAGCGAAGGCGCGGATGGATGCGTCGTCGAGCTGCCTTTTTAAAGGAGGAGCCTTTAGTTTTTCGGTATTTACGACGTTGTGGATGTTTGTCGCGGATAAATGCAAGCTATTGTTTCGTCGTATAAAGTTTTTCTAGTTTGTAAATACTTTTAAGCTGCTTTATAAGTTTTTTTAATAGCTTCTCGTAAATCATGTAACTAAAAAATAAAATCTTAAATTTCTGAAAATCACAAATAGGATTTCATTTTCGAAAAGCTTTTAGCATTTTTTTTTAAAAGCCCGGCACGAAATGATCGTATATGTTAAGCCATTTGCACTCATATGTGATATATGCAACGAGCTTACGATCCCCTCGATAATTCGTACAATTTCAAAATAGTTATTACTAAACTCGCTATAGGGAAAATTTAATACACCGTATGCTGAAAGCAGCGCATGCGGCAGCAGTCAAAGAGCGCGTTATTCCCGAAACTATATTCGTACATGAATGGCAATGCGTTAACGTTGTTAACTGTCAGTTCGCGCTCGCGCTCGCGCATTCCGAAATTGCCCTTGGTTTCATACTAGTTCCTTCCAACAAAATGCATGTGTTAATGTCAAGTGGCATTAACAAAATAAATATACCTACATTATTGCAATTTACTTCTAGATCATAAGTAACATTGTTTATGAACAATGTATTTAATGCATAAATCTGATGCTATCTGTTTCTCTAATAATTATAAAATAAGTTTATTATTTCAAAATACTATAATCTTACATGATGAATAATTTAGTTATTTAAATATTATTAAATATACGCTTCTAAATTAGCGCATCCGTAACGATTCAATAATTTCAAACTGGTCAGCTGGGTCTAATGGAAACTTAATTAAATACACATTGTTATCATTTTATAAACATGTTTGTTCGTTTACGTAGCTGCGTATATTATCATATTAATTGATCAATAATACACTAGCTCCTCTGCTAACTCAAACAGAATAATTGTTTGCTTTTCCTTCTACTCGTGGAGCATAGTAAATTAACGTAAGCAAGATATGCATATTAGGTTATCACTTATTTTTACCTATTTTTTATCTGCTTTGTCAGTATTATGCTAATTAATTGAACTTTGTAATCTAAAAAACAAAATTGTAATGATAACATACAATTATAGTGTCAATAAAATCAAAACGTATATTTGAATAACGTCAATTTCGAGTGTACTTTGAAATTAAAAAATGCGCAGTGTTCAACCTTGTCCTACATCAGCCCGGGAAATGTATGTGCATATATATCCGCAGTATGTAGGACAAGGTTGAGCATTACGCATTTCCGTATTTAGTGGAAGCACGGTAAAAAGCAGTAATTCAAGGTCTAGTGTATAAAAGATCCGCGGTTCGAAAAATAAATATTTACTCGAAAAATGATTTGAAATCTGAAAAACGCAATCCAGATTTTCCGAAAATTCAATCAATCAGTACAACTTTCGGTACAGGCTTTCGGCTGAGCGAAAAGTCAAACAGCAGCAAGCGATCCGAAAAAAGGGAAAAGCCGAAATTAAGCTACAATTGGAAAAGTGCAGTGCGGAAAGGGCCCAGCACGTAGCGGCGAAAAGTCTATATCTGGCTCTCGAGAAAGAAAGCAAACGGAAGAGGAAGAACGGAATAACGGACGGCGGGAATGCAAAAGTAGGACGAGGAGCGCTTTTGGGAGCCAGGCCAACTATTGTCATTACGTCGGCAGCCGATTCCGCATTATGCGAGGGAGAGAGAGAGCTGTGTGCGCGCATAGCCGATATATACTCGCCCGGATATCAAGATTCCACGTCGCGAGTCCTCGCCTGGCGAAAAGGGTGCAACGCGTGTGTATAATGCGGTCGAGCTCTTTCTTTTCCTCGCTTTCTCCAAGGAGTCTCGGTGTTAAATCGCTCGAATGCCTTCTTTGAAGCGCGGTATCCGTTTCGGACTTTTCTGCGCGAGGACTGTTCTAAACCCTTAAGGAATGGACTATGAAAAGGATATGGAGTTTTGTGACGGGAATTCCAGCGTAAAAAGATGGTAAGTAATTTTATTTTTCATGGACTAGTGGATATTTCTATTGGTAGTGTTTAAACACTCAGCCTCCTGCATACCTGCAGGCAGTTGCTCTACCAATTGAGCCACCGCGGAGAATTGGGGGTCTATTGATTTAGATTTGTAATTGGAATTCTAATTAATTTGGATGTTGTAAGGTCTAAGAATATATCAAATGGTTCAAGTTTTAACAAATTAAAATAATAATTATTCAACGATATTGTAATTAATTATTACATAATACGGTAATTATTATATGATATACAATTATGAGTCCTTGTACGCGTAGAGAAACAATACTGTTAACAACTTCTTTAGTGACCTATATTCGAATTAAGTTCCAAACGTTCAGCTCATAAATTCGTGCATACCGCAGAACATCTATATATTAATCTGGCTTCTTGAATAAGTAGGTCACCCAGTACTGTGCAACACATAACTTCTACTTTATCACTGATTTGAAGTATTGAATTTCGGAATGGAATCAGTTACGAGTTGTAGTCGCTCATTTCTGGGTCAGAACAGAAACAAACAAAGGAACACTTCATTGACACGCTCCAACTAATTTGGAAACCACTCTAACTTCGTTCCTAAAATAGATCTTTCCACATCGAATATTTTAGAGGACTACTCAACCATATACCTACATTTGACTAAATAAAATCTCCTACTAAAAACAAATGTACCTATTTCTTTAGAAGACTTGAAAACATTGTCACAACATTCGGCAAACAAACAGATGACCTCTAATGGACTGCACCACTCCTAATTCTTCTTTAAGCAGCAAATCCCCTTAAAATTCCGAAAGCACTATACATACAGCTCGAAAACCGCGAAATAACCGGGCAACGCCTAATGAACATGAGCTGGCGGCGAATGCTTTGTTGCGAGTCTTTGACTTGGCGACCGCGCGCGAAACTTTGCGGGTGCCGCAGACCAGAAAACAATTAAAAGGATCGCGCGCGCGGAGAACCGCACGCGCCTCATTCGTCTTCGTTAACGCCGACCGGCGAAATTTCGCGGCTGCCCTGATAGATGGGAAAAAGCTGAAAATCACCGTCGTCCCAGCGAGCCTGTAATCACTCACGCCGTGGAGCGAGGATACACCAGCTGGGCAAAAAGGCCGCGCGTTTTGTTCCTTACGCCTGGACCCAGGGCCGTGTTTTTACTTGTGCGATTCTTGTTGCGCGACGACGACTAGCGGCAGTAGCCTTTGACGCGGCTTGGTTTACCTTTTGTGTCCCGAGTGTGCGCAGCCTCGAGTGCTCCACGGTTTTTCTCATTACCCTGGAAACTTTCAAAGGACTGACGTTTTCGCGCTTCTTGCGCGCGCGCGACCTCCTGAGAGCTGAGGCTAGTTTTACGTGCTTACGAGGATGATGGCTTTTTGCGAGGCCGGCTGGGCTATTGCTGTACACGCTGATGGTAATTATTTGGATAATGACCTCTTTGATTGATGTTACCGCACCGATATTTTTAAAACGATACTAATCTACTTCTTTTATTTTTTATATTGTATAGTAGCGTTAGTATTGTATGTATTGTCTGTAAGGAATCGAGCAGAGCGAAAACAGCGAGGAAAATTAAAATTAAATTAAATTAAAATTAGCCATCCTTAATTATCTCTAAAGTGGAAAACTTTTTTTGATAATTAATTCTACGCAATTTAATTTTTAAATTTCTATAATATTCATTTTATACCAAATTTCTACTCATCGAAGCAGCTCTGGAGTGGCTACTATTTTTTGTCACAGGTGTGGCTTATCACGAGAGTGTAGTTGTACAACCTTCGTGTCACAGATCTTGATGAAACAGTATTAAAATGACCAAAGCCGCAATAGTACGATATACACTTTTAACAACTCAATTTGTAGATATTGTACAGAGAGTGTGTTTTGATTCGCCTTTTTTAGAATTAAAAACACAAACATCCTCTTAATTTTAAGCAAGCAGAACTTCGTCTCTAATAATTCATTATTAATTCTAAAAACAACAAATTGGAACTTGCTTTATCTACTTTGATTTTAGTTATTGTAAATTTATTAGGGTTATCTCCAAATTGAATTATTCACATTTCAAGTAGCAGTTCCTTTTTTAGATTGAGTTGTTCAAAGCGATAAACCATACGTTTGAAGTTTTGCTCTTTTTTTGGTATTCACAGAAATATCCTAAAATTTCATCTCGGAAGGTTATATACTCTTCTGGTTAGTCTTATTCTCCAATATACGGATGCATTGAAAATTTTTCAGATATATATTATTAGACGAAATATAGAAAAAGTCAATCGCTTAGAACTTTTCTCACCTTTTTACAAGTCAGCAGAGTGGCATCTATATTATTTAACCACTCAGACTGCAAACCCACGAAAAAGGGGTTAGAAGCTCCAATATTTTTCTATTTATATCTCGTCCGCGCTCTTCTCCACCTGACTGTCAAAACACACGTCTCTGAAAAAAATTTTGCCGCGTCAGGCCATCACAATGCACGTCCTCCACAATACACAAAACCGAGTTCGCCTTCCAAAAGTAGGCAAGGCGAAGACGAATAGAAATTTCCTTCACACACCCAGTCGAGTTCCACCGCCTACTTTTTTGCATTCCTCTTTCTTCTCCTCATGTACACGCGAAATTTTTCTCCAGAAAAATGCCGGACTAGGAATAAATAATGTACGTCGCCAGGAGAGACGTGACGATTCACCGTTCAGAGTTGAAACAGGCGCAATATTCTGCATGCGACTTCGGTTCCACACGAGGAGGTGGCGACTTTGGCAGCGATGTTTGCACTTTATTTGAGGTTGTTTTAATAAGTTCGACGCCTAGTAGTAGAAGTGCAAAATCAGTTATTTTTGTGCACAAAGCATTTTCGTAAAATCTAGAGTAGATTTTAAGGTATTAGTGTTATCAAATTTCAGGTCAATGTACTGTATTTAAGTTTTGTTTGATGAGTTCATAGGTTTTTAATCTACTCCCTTAGATCTTAAAGTTATCGAATTAATTTAATGAATGACTAAAACAAACTTTTTTCAATAGTATCAGACCTGCTGATGAAACGTCCCTTTCTATCCAATCAACGAAAAGTTGCCAGCGAAAATTTCAATCCAATATTCGAGAAGACGTCAAGCTTCCGTCAAACCCAGAAAATTTACCGAAAGCCTCCTTCCCTTCCGATGAGTGCAGTCAGCAGCTCCGGGGCGAATAAGCCAAAGAAAGCTCTCTCTCCAGGAGAGAGCTGGATGTTCGAAAGAGAATCGTGCCCAAGGAGCAGGGGGTAGCGCATGTAACACGCCCTCCTTTGTGTCCTCCGCGCGACAACTCGGAATTTGCGCACCGCTCGTCAGAGAGCTCCGCGCCCGAGTCATCTCCATGAATTATTAATGAGAGCCCCGCGCGTTCATGAATCGGCTATACGCGCCGGAATGCCGGCGCTGCTGCGCTGCACTACCTTTCTATTGACTATCTCTTTCATATTCGAGCGTGTTTTTCCAGGGGACGACGCTCCCTGAATTCGCTATGCAATCGGTGTCCCCCCCGCCGAGAGCCGGATGCCGCGCGATACACGCCGGCGAATTTTTACGCCAGAGACATGGAGGAGAATTTTCCACTGGCTTTATTTTACGGCCGCTCTGCGGAGGACGATTGTTTGTTCGCCGAGTTTGAGTTGCGAGCTTCCTATCAGCCGTATAATTTTCGCTTCATTCTTTCGGCCTGAGTTTTTGAACTTTGCGACTGGAATCCTAGAGGGCTTATGATTTATTTATGGTTATTTATGTTTTCCACATTCGTTTAGAGGAATTTCAATAATATTCAATAAGTTGTAATAATCACTTTTTTGTGTAGCAAGGATTATTACAAAATATTTCGGATTATTTACTGGGCATGTCTGACCATACGTAGATATTTCTACTAAACTGTCATTTGTATTATCAACAAGTTTAATTGCAAAACTAGTTTCGGATATTGTGATGATATTATCATAAACATAGGATATGAGCAATAACTGATATCCTCAGAAATTAATATTTTAATTATTTACACTAATAAATTTATATAGCAATTTATGATCTGACTACATTTATTTAATTTTAGATAATTAATAATATCCTTATTAGTATTTTCAAATTATGTCAAATGCTTGTTAATATCATTTGCTGATTGACGTGATACTAATTTTGTAAAATCTGTATATCACTCAAACGAATGTTCAATAAATGTGATATTTTTCATTATACATTAATCTTAAAAATTATTACTGGATATAATTTGACGTTCTTTAAAAGTTCATTTTATTTTTATTAATTGTAAAGACCAAATCAAACTACAATTCGAAATACTCATCCAAATTTCAAACTCAAAAAAGTTAAAAAAAGCCCAACAAGCGTTATTTTCACTCGTTCGCAGCGAATGGTCATTTCATAGGCGAAACAAACAGCGCAATTGAAAAAAAAGAACAAGCTCGGCAACTCCTGCAAATCGCAGCGAAAAAGATCCAAGGATACCGCTTGCGCGCGCAGCCAATTATCCTTGCACATCCAGCAATAAAACTCAGCCCCTTACTCTCTCTTTCTCTCTCTCTCTCTCTCTCTCTCTCTCTCTCTCTCTCTCTCTCTCTCTCTCTCTCTCTCTCTCTC
>UELX01002776.1:0-28092 GCA_900480035.1 Eupelmus urozonus
AAAAAAAAAAAAAAAAAAAAAAAAAAAAAAAAAAAAAAAAAAAAAAAAAAAAAAAAAAATACAAATGATATAAATGTGTTACGTAAACTTATATATATTTTATAATTTTTATAATAAAAATAGATATATTACAGCAACTTTTTTAAAAGATGAAAAACCAAAACGCTTTTTAAATAAATCAGTAGGTGAAATCATCATGAATTCTTTGTTTAAGTTTTAAAATATTATTTTGTGAAGAAACATGCCACTACTTTATTAATAAATTCTGTTTCACTTATTGGCATTTTGAATCATTGCAGTCATTTTCAACATTACTGAGGATACAATGTAATTAATTTTGATTGATTGAAAGAGATCAGTTTTAATTGCTGTTTTATATCTACTTTGAATGACGTGGTCAACTATGAAAGATTTTTTTTTTGTAATTATCGTTAAGTCGACACAAAGTATCTCTTTTATGTAGCTTTTAAATGTCTTCAAATTGTTTTAGTGAGAAGTATACGCATTTAATACTTAAAAACGCATACTTTTTTCATTTTGTAGTTAAAAATGATTTACTACGTAATCTCTCTACTTATTTTATATTCAAAAATTTACAAATTTATACATTAATTAATTGAATATAAAAATATTTTAATCCATTTAAACGATTATCTGTAAAAACGTTTACTACATACTCAATTATTTAGTTTTGTGAAAGCCCCCGATTATTTAATAAAAAAATATAGATAGGTTTGGACAGATCTGGATTAATTTCTACCAGAGTATTATACATAAATGGCAAATGTCATCCATATCATTATTAAAAATTAAATTTATGATCAAAATTAAATCTCTTATTTTAAGCAAACAAATTTTATTAATTTTTTCCTACACATTGAAGAAATTTTTTTTAATGACTTACTTGTAATCTTGGATTAACAACGCCTGTTTTGTCATTTTCTGGTGCCATTTTGCAAGTACCAGAATGGTGATAAATTGTAAAGGTATACGTTCTCGCAGCGCACTCCCAATATTCATCAGAGTCATATTCATAATCACAACCTGGTATAGGAGCATGATGTAGTTTCGAGTTAAATTCTTGCATTGCTTTCGTTTTGCTAACTTCAATTGATGCTCGTATTCCTTTTACCATTATTCTTACGTCTTCAGTGTCGTTGAAGTAATTAGCGAAAATTTTGGGTTTTGTATTTGGATTTTTATTTCGAAGTAGAATCTTACCTTTACTCTTAGGTCTCATTAACATTGGGAAAATTGTCCAGGAATGTCTGTCGGTAACTTCTGAAAACGTTCCTGACCAATACTCATCTGCAATATTAGTGTTTATACGAATAGTATTATCGGTCACTACAGATGCACCGATAAAAAGTAATTCTATGTTTGGATACGCATCTAACTCGCCGGGCTTGTCCACGTCGATAAAAGCTAATGCCTCGCATCCTCCTGGTATTGTTACAGGTCCAGCTCTGTTTAATAAAAAGTCATTTATGTACGGTGCTCTAGGATTTAAAATATCGCTTGTAACGATGCTAACAGGTTGATCCACTAAAAAGACAAGTCCACCGTAAGCAATATGGTCCATTAGATTTTCTCCAACTGGTAGATCTTGAATAACTTTTATATTCATTTCTTTCAAATGCTCAGACGGTCCAATGCCAGACAGCATTAGTAGTTGAGGAGAACCAATAGCGCCAGCGCATAAAATAACTTCTTTTCTTGCCCTTACACGAATGTTAACATCCGACTTTGTGAAGTGTACACCATAGGCTCTCTTGGTTTTTGGATTTATGAGCACCTTATTCACGTGACTGTGTTTTGTCAGAAATAAATTTTTTCTTTTATTTGCTTGATACAAATAAGCTTTATTAGAGCTCATCCTCGTGCCGTTCTGCAAAGTACTCTGAATGTAAGAAAATCCGACGTCTTGCTTGGCGTTATAATCGACAATGGGATATCCCATTTCTATACCCGCCTTGAGGAAGCTTTCAGCCAACGGGGTGTGAAAGGGTGGATGAGTGATACTAAGTGGACCTTCTGTATTGTGTGCCTTCTTATCATTCATTAATTCTGGTATTCCAATGTGCTCGAGTTTCTTAAAATACTTCAGTACTTCAGCATAGGACCATCCTTCGTTACCCATGTTAGCCCACCCGTCGTAATCCAATGGGTTTCCTCTGGTTGCTATCATATAATTCAGAACGCTGCTTCCTCCCATGACCTTACCCCTTGGCCAATTGCATTTTTTATCGATCATTCCTTGACAATAGTTTTCAGACGATTCTGTTTGGTACTTCCAGTTTATTTCATCGCTTAATTGAAGAAACTGCACCAAAAGTGGCACGTCCATAAGCAAATTTTCATGGCCACCAGCTTCGATTAGAAGAACTGTCACATCTTCAATTTCACTTAATCTTGAAGCGATGGTCGCACCTGCAGAGCCAGCACCAACGACGATAAAATCATATTCCTGATCGAATTTCGGCGTAGTATCTTTAAGTTCACTCTCCAAAAAGCGCTGGCCATCGAATAGAAAATTTAGGCCGCCTACGGTGAACTTCGAAAAAGACTCTGCGAGCGACAATTTATTATCTTCGGCGCCATATAGGTTGTTGTAGACTTTGTTTTCTCTACTGTAAGGTACACAGTCTACAGTGAGCGTTAGAGCAAGTAACAAAAGTAACCGAATCATCTTAGGTGCGAAGCAAAAATAACGATCACGCCGACTGATTCACTTTTATACGTTGCAGAGCAGACCTCAGACCCTCATCTCTTACAATGTGACAATCATAGTTTTTTTCATTCTTCTCTAATCACCTTGGAGACTATTTGCATAGTTTTTTAAAGAGTGCTAATTCTAGATCTTCAATTATTTGCCTCATCATCTATCATTACAAGATGTTACTGTAATTACACTAACTTTTTATGAGTTCCGATAAGCCCGATGGTTCTTGAAGCGCGCACGTCACTGAACTGACGTTTTGAGTTTGGAGAATCTTCACTTTTAAGACACGTGTGGCACCAACACTTTTGCAAAGTTGTGCGTGCATTATTTTCAACACAAAGATCCAATTCCTAGATCTCGCCTTGGCAATTAAAGCGATGCATCGGGGACGGGAGCATTGGCATTCAAGACGTGAAGCACACTGTCCAACGCTATGTCCAACTTAATAAGAGAGCGTGATCCAAATAAAAAATTTTTCGGTGTAATCAATTCGGTGTGATTAGAGTGTTTTTACAAAATCCTGAAATCATCAGTTTTATTATTATCGTTTTTTTTAGTTTTTAATTATTAGTTTCTTGATGTAATATATTTTTCTAAAGTTTTTTCTTATTTACTTTGTTTCAACAATTGCATTTCAATTAATTGAATAATCGATTACGCGTACTTGTCGCGTCCGTTTCTCAAGGGTAATGTTTTTACAAATTTCTGTTGTCATTAGAAAAATATGTTTAGAGTTGTTTTGCAAGTCTTACACAGTAATCAAGTTGCAAATGTTAATATTTTAAAATCTTAATTAAAAGAACGGGACGTTAAAATTTACTGATAAAGCAACTTATATGCTTTTGGGTAATTTATTTAATAAAATATAAAATTTGTATCAGTGTTAATCATTATAATAATACTAAAAACATACTTGAAGGTACAACTTTCAGATTCAATATTCAAAATTATGACAATATGATTCTTGAATACTTTAATATGAAAATTTGAATGTATATAAATAATAACATTTTACGTTTTGAAGTATTCATTTAATAAGGTAAACAATTTTAAAATAATTTCTGTCAGAACATTTTTTGCTGCCATTCCTTGTTTAATCGGTGTAAAACATATATCTAATTTCAATCTTCATAATATTTTTGTCAATTTATAATTGAAATCAATGAATAATATAAAGTATTTATTAGAACAAAATTACTTATTTTACAAAATTTTTCGAAAATGTTTGTCATTTTTATGGTTTTATACAGAAATGTAAATGTATTTACTGCAGCAGAAGGACGCAAAGTTTAGCATTTGAAAAAAGTTTACATAAGTGATAAGAACGTTACCAAAAAACAAAACTTTCAACTAAATTAAAAGATGATTACTACCTTCTTAAGGATAAAAACCTATAAAAACTAAAACATTTTATGGTATATATATGTTAAAACGTGTCCCTTTTATTCTTAAATTTTAATAAGTTATAGAAACAATATTAAAGTTTAAAAAGATTCAACTTCTATAATAATTTGATGAATTCTCTAATTGTCAGTATTATTTCAGTACTAAATATAAATTTCAACAATAAAGATATATAATGAGCTTAACTGAAATAGATTCGGACGGTATACACCATAATCATTAGCCGTGACATATTAAAACTAGTCTCGCGTAGGAAGTAAATATCCTTAATAGGATAAAAAACAATGTTCATTATGTACTTCTACATAAATCTATTATTGTGATGGAGTTATATAGCTACTTTAATACTAATAAATTGTCCATTGTTTTTATCGCAGAGCTATTTATTTTAAATGTAATGTTAATTTTTCTTTTAGGAAGTAGTCTTTTAGTTGATGGCTTGATTAATTTAAGTCAACCATGCATGTGTACATATACTTAGAGTCATTTATAATACATTCAACGGTAATATACGCGAGTGTCTCTATATTTTTATACATCGCAAACTTGTTATTAAATTTGAGATTAGCCAACGAAAAGAAATGAAGCCTTGATACCTTTTTGGAGGCTACTGATGATTGCATTTATTGCTTTAAAATATTTTAAGTACGTCTACAGATTTATGTTTAAATTTAATATCAGGTCACGGATGTCCTAATACTAAATTACATCTTGAAACTTTTAAATTATTACTTTTTGATAAATATTTTATAAGTAAACAATCGTAAAGATATTATAACATATAAATTAAAAAATCTAAAATTCAAAATTTCAAACTATATACGTAAGTTTATTTAAGTTAGAATTTTAATTGTACTTTTATTTAACAAAGTTTTACTATTGTTTAATTATATTTATCATCTTTATGATAGGCAAAAATTAAAGCAATATGAAACAAAAATTTAGCATTGCATAAGGATAAACATTTATCAGTGCAAAGTACATTTATACTTAGCACATTTTATTAAATTTAAATAAATAATAAACCTTTTTTTCATTCTTTCTGATGATCGTGTTTAAAAAACTAATTCTAAAAATAAATTCACTAGAAAATTTGTTTTACAAAATATTCTAATTCCTTTTTGCTTTTTGCATGCGTTTATGGAAAAAAAAACTTAAATCAAAAGTAAAAAATTAAAGTATTTTATTTAAGTGACAAGTGGTTCATTTTATAAATTTATGCACATAAATTTAACTTTTAAATTAAATTACGTCCAGGTAAACAAATTACATTAAGGAGAGTGTAATAATATAAAAATGTTTTGTGTCTTTTGTGTAATTAGATGAAGAATTACACTTATGATAAAAAAGAAACACACATACTGTGTAAAATGAAAATAAAATGGGTAATTCTCATATTTTCTCTGTTATTTTTGTGTATAATTAGAAAAATGTATATTCTTTAGTATTTATTTAAATTTGAAAGAAGAGGAAATATCTGATAAAAATACCTTCCGTTCGAATATTATGGTTTTACGAAGTGTTTATTTGTTAGTTCATTCCATTATTGCTGTTTTCGTTTCATTTTTAGTATATATGAAATTGATTAAAGCAGATACATATTTGCATTTATAAGTTTTGTTGTATACTCAAAAAAATTAACTTTCGTGACTTTCCTATTATAGCTTATCTGAAAATAATAAAAATATATATAAAAGTTTTCTCAATAAATGTTTTAAATTAAATAAATTAAAAATGTATTTAAAGTCACTCATAGTTTCATGGCATTTTATGCATCCACGGTGGATTTTTTCAGGCATCATATTACTTTCTATTGAATAAGTATACCCATAGCATCGGTGTCTACGACAGTGATATATTTTTGCATAGACTTTGTAATTAGTGTTTATTTGCTTACAATTACTGAACGATGGAAAATTCATGTATTTAAAATAAGCATGGCGCTAGAACCAGTAAGTTAATAATTATTTAATAACATTTTTATAAATCTCTTATAAGGTGTCTATAATAAAATAATATATGTATTTAAAACATCCCGTAGTTCGTTTTCTCGTATAGCATCAAGTTGTCTCAAAAGTGTTACATTAAGCTAACAATATTCGTACAGCTATATAACTTTTTAGAAACGCATTATTTCTTTCAAACGCGAGAAATGTCTATCGTCACTCATATAGTTTGATTACCCAACTTAAAGCGATCGACCGGAAATCGGCTGCGGTGTGGAAAATGTTCAGCGCATAAGGCAGCGCCGCTTGAAAAAGTCCTTCTCTCACCCACGCAGTAACAAACACCATGATTGTCGTTTATATTTAAATGATTGTTAATAATTGATTTTGAATACCTCTTATCAATTTATAAGCAAAGTTTTCATTACCGAAGTTATGCCAGATAAAAAAATTTCTTTTTGGCAAAAATTTCTTTACTCAGTCTGTACATATTAGTATGTACAGAAATCAGTTTGTTTATTCTAGACACTATACCTCATTTATTGAGAAAATCGTTCAATTTTTTTTTTAATTTTTATATTTTAACGTAAAAAAGTGTTTATGGGCAAATTTTAAGAACTAATAACGTTTACTAAAAGGTTGTTCAATTTTTTTTAAAAGCTCTAATGTATTTAGCTTGATAAGACGTCAATTTTTACATATGCTAATTCACATAAAAAGATCTTGTAATTTGTCCAATGTTAAAAACTTACTTACGTAATTAAAAAAAAAAAATAAATAAATAAAAAGTTAATGTAAATAATGCATTAAAGAAAATTTCATATTTTTCCAAAGTAGGTAAATATATTTAATATTTGTTAAACAAATTAATTGAACAAAAAACTACATGTGATTGGAGCAAAATTATAAAGATTCTTGAAAAAAGTTACGTTAATTGCTTAAATGCAGTAATTTTCTGAATTTGCTTTCATCACATGTAGTTTTTTGTTAAATTAATAAATGATAAATATTTTTACGTAATGAACAAGAAATATAAATTTCCTGTAATGAAAAATCAGATATCAAATAATATGAAATAATAATAATAAAACTGCAGCACTTAATAAAATGAATTGTTCTGTACAAAATTATATTACTTATTTTTCTTAAAAATTTCAATGTATTCAAATTAAATTTTTTATCATATTTGTGTTATTATTTATATTCATTCGAATTTACAATAAAGAAAGTTATTGTATTTCAAGTGCATTTGTGCTTAAATAATAAAAATCTTTCTATACAAGTTACATAAAAGAAAATAAAGCGAGATGTGGCATCATTGTTATATTTTTTAAACAAGTAATATCATATTTACAGACAATCCACGCATTCTTATATTGCAAGGGTATATGAACACTTTGTGACGTACTTGCACAAGATAGCTATTTCTTACCAAGCGCGTCTCGTAACCGACTTTACTTACATGGTTTTCGCACAAATCAGAACACATGTTTTATCTGCTATGTGTCGTCAACCCTATTTTATGTATGCAGAAATAAATTATTTTTATCTACAAATATTTTTTATGTTGAGATATTTGAATATTAATTGCAAGATAGTACCTAAGTTTAACTTGCATATGTAAATTCGTTTTATGCAAAGTTTTCATTAAAAAGCACTTCACATGTCTTAATTAGTATAATGAACCTATAGTTTAATATTTGGTTTGCAAAATAAGACCAAACTTTCTTTTCTTTGCTTCAATTTAAGAATCGCAGTAGTTTGAAGATGTAATTTAAATTAAACCTTGCAAATTGATAAATTGCTACTATATTTCATTATGCATTTTTAAAATTATTCTAATCATTTTAATGTGACAGTATACAGCGTTAGAGGCCACTAAAGTGTGTCACATTGCCTAATTCTACCAAAGCATTACGTCACTATAGTGCTACATCCAGTTTAATGTAACTTCCGTAAATTTTTAAGCATTGTAAAGATAATAGAGAAATCAAAAAATGTCAATATTTAATTTATGCTTTTTATTTTTTTATATGGTTACAATTTAAAAAAAATTTGACTTTATATAATACTGTTTTAAAATAAATGATTATACTTAAAAATGAATAAAATTACAATGACAGTGTCAAATTGAACAACATGATATATATACAAATCAACGTAACGTACGTATCTTTACTAATATTTACAATATTATAGTTTCTAAAATTTCAACACTAAAATTCACCGCATTAAAATCAAAATAATACAAGAATGAAAAAGCTTTATAACATATTTCTTGGATTCTATACAACTTCCAACTCTAAAAACTCTCGTAACCCTAAACTAAGCCCTGCTCCAATATAAGTAGAAAGTATACACGAGCCACCCAGGAGAGGCAAGAGTCCAAAAATCAAAAAATATCCTTTCCTCTCCGCTGGTCCAGGAAGCTCCATGCAATCTTCATCAGAACGTACGTATACCTTCGGGGGTGATTTTTCTCCCGTTTCCCAGCGGAGCAAACAGGTGCGGCGGGCGCGCGCGCAGCTGCGCTTGGAACCCTGTTCTAGCCGAGAGCTGTTTATCCACCTCTCTCGCGTATCTTGCGTCATATACCCAGTGTGGATAAGTAGTTTGGACTGGATTCGAGGGTAAACCACCTGGTTAAGCCGGTCCTCGTTTGCATTGATCTTAGTCGGCGTGTATTGCGAGTTATAGGAAGGAATGCCATTTCTAAACGGTGCACCGTTTTTGTGCGAAAAGTGCGATAATTTTACGCACGCTTTCGAGTAATGTGAAAATATAATTTTTTGGCAAGCAAATTTGAAAAATTAAATCAGACTGGGTGTGCACGAATTTAGAAAAATATCGTGTGCAATATGATGTATTCGTAGGTGAATTCTGCACTCGTATCACCATAAAAATATATATAGTATGGGTCTAAAAAACATATTATAAAAGGATTATTTATACATCGGCACATCTACCTTAGTATATTAATTTTCCGAACAATGAAGCGCAATGAGTTATTTTCTTTACTGACTTGAGAGGATTGGCTTAGCCTATTTCCACAATGCTCGTAAGCGTGCGCAAAGTAATCACTCCTAAGTGATTGGCACCCTCCATAAGTGTTGGCTCAGACCATGGATTTCATAATCGTGGAAATTACCACATTCGCGCACTTTTCTTTATTATGTTTAATTGCTATTTTCATTGTTTTAAAATTTATAATTTTTGGGTTAATCTTTATTGATCACTCTACTAAAAGTTGCGGATTAGGAGAAATATAATAAAGGCATTAAAGAACCGATTTTAATCGGAATTTGTGCAAATTAATATTAAATAATATTATCTAAATAATTATAATTAAATAATATTATAATGTTTTTTAATACTTTTTTCGCCAGACAAGCTAAAATGTTAGTAATTCGATAAAATCTGTTGATCCTTTCTTCTGTAAAATAAAAATATTTTTCTTATAGTAAGTGCCTCGAAAAAGGTCAGCACAGTTTCACCCGTCAGACATCTGCAACATATTGGCTTATCGATAAATCCACAGATTCAGCCGAAATTGATGGTTCATGTGACAAGTTATTTCTAAAGCCTTAAACTTTTTACCTATTATAAAATTAAAAAACAGTTCAATTTCTTCTAATGCTCAAATTTCTATTACTCTCGCTTATACGTTCCTATAACAAAACCACACATCTTGCATCCAATCATCAACAAAATTCATCACTCGATGGAAAAAAAAATCTTATCACCTCCAAATCAATCCTTCTCCAAACATTACCCCCATACAAAAAAAAACACACACAAAACTCCATCATCCCAAAAATCGCATAACTCCAAAACCATAAAGCCCCAAAATCCCAGCCGAGCCCGCAAACGCAGAATCAGCCTTCATATAGCAGCCTAGGCTCGAAGCGCCAGAGCCTTGCCATTGGTCGAGCCGCACGGGTAAGAGAGAGAGAGAGCTGGCTTCCCCTCCGCTCGCTCGCGACCCCGGAAAGCGGAGAAAAAAAGCGCTCGGGGGTCGAGGCCGCCGCCGAGCAAGACGAGGACGCGCGATCGCCTAGGCATAGGTAGGTATATTATAACAGAGCGCGCGCGCGCACAGAGAGAGAGAGAGAGGGAGAGAGGACGGGGGATGTGCGCAGTGCCATCGACGCTCGATAAAGCGCAAGGACCAGGCGAAAGAGAGAGGGCTGCGTTATTTACTGGATGGCTGACCGTCAGCTTGACGCTGCTTTTGTCAGAGTATGATGATTTAACTTGATGATTCGTATAGCTCGTGATTAAGGTTAGATTTAGGTTGAGGCGCGATCGACGGGGATTTTAGGTTAGCAGACAGGAAAGTAGGCTGGTAATAGGTTGGATGGAGCGAGCGCTGGGAAAGCGCGGGGAGAGGAAGCCGTCAGCTGACCGAGCAGCTGACGCGCTCGCACCTAGTAACACGCGCTTCGGCCTGACGATCGAGCTGCTGCAGCCTACACACATACACACACAGCGTCACGGTATAGAAGGGGAGCAGAGAGTGAGAGAGAGAGAGAGAGAGAGAGATGAAATAGTTCCGAATATCCCGAAAGCGCTGCTGTAGTAGTATCAGTCCGGCAAGTGTCGAGCGGCTTCGATCCGTCAGTGCCTCAGTGCGTCCCGAGTATAATTACAGCTAGACAGAGAAAGATACAGTGCTCTCTGCTAACTATCCAAGAGAGAGATAGAGGGACAGTTTTGCCGAGAGAATAATAAATAATCGCGCGCGTGTATAAAAGAGAGCGAGGAGACGAGATAATACACGAGTGTGTGAGAGAGAGAGAGAGAGCGTGTATACAAGTATATAAGAGAAAGAGAGACAGAGTCGCTGCACGCAGTCGTGTTATTATCCTCCTCTCCCCCCTCCGTCCCCCGCCCCGTCGAAGAGTCGCTTTCGTCGGCCGCCGCAGAGCAGTCGTCGCACAGAAGCGGATAGAGCAAGTGACACAAAGTGTTGTCGTTCGCGCTGATTTTGACGCGTGCTCGCGCGCCTTTAACTAATATAAATACACGATATACTGTGTCGCGCTTGTTAAAACGTAAGAGCTGTGCGGGTCCGATTGATTAATCTATATATATATATATACATATATATCTGTCTCTCTCGAGCCGCGGGTTGTGTAAGCGATAATAATGACCGACAAGAAAGGTAACTATGAAACACACCAGAGATATATCAAACGTTTTACATCCACACATAATACACACACACACACACACACACTTACGCAGACACAGCGAGATATACAGATACACACGCATCGACGTTGTCGATTTGAGCGAGAGACACAGGAGGGACACACCACAGACACACATAAAAGCACTGAGGCGCTTCTTCGCCACCTTGTTACAGTACCCTCCCTTCTGTATACATGATTATTTTTTTTTTATTTCTTAAGTCAGCCTCGTTATTACGTTATTTTTTTTATTATTTTTTTTCTTTTCCCCCCAATCGCCCATATTGAATAGTGTCTCTCTCTCCTCTCGGGGCGGCCGCTTCTCTCTCTCTCTCTCTCTCTTTTCCTCTTTCGCCTAGAAAGGCATTTTCCTCGCTCGACTGCTCCGAAAAATCGGAATTCCAGAGGCGCATTCCGCCGCCGCGCGCTCCTATATACCTCTCTTTAACGGTTTCCAAAGCCCCTGTACTTCTCTTTTGCTCTCTCGCTCTCCGCGGAATTCCATTCGCGCATCGTTCCTTTTTTCGCTCTTCACTCTCCCTCCATCTTTGCACGGCCGCGCTTTTCCAGCCGCGCGGAGAGATCGCCTAGAGAAAAAAAGTTTCGCTCGCTCGCTCGCGCGCGCGCGCGCAGCTAGAGAAGAGGCGAATTTTGCATGTATATACGGCTGACAGATGAATCAATACCGTCGTCGTCCTCTCCTCGCTACCTACATATATACCTACACACATATATACATCCTACTCTCTCGTTCCGTACCCGCTTCTCCCTCTCTCTCTCTCTCTCTCTCTCCCCTATAGTGCACACGCTCCGCTTCCTCCTTCCGCACACTCACACGGAGAGCCCGTGTATATAGCAACACACAAAATGGCCTCCGCTGCGCGTTCGGCAGATATTCCACAGGCTATAGCGCTGATGCTGAGAGCCTCGATGTCGGCCGCGCTCCGTATATATTTTCACGAGGAAGAGAGAAGGAGCGAGCTCCGAGAAGGGGAGGGATGCATTAGATATATATATCTGCGCCCTTTAATCCGAGAGCGAGCCTCCGCCCTTTGTGTGGCCCCCCCCCCTCCATCCGTGAACCTGGATTTTTTTTGTCTATTTTTTTTTCTCTCTCTTTGTTTTTTTACACACTGAAATAATCGAGGATTTCGTATAAATTTTTTTTGTTGTTAATGTGTAAAGTATATGAGAAATGTAGGAAGAAAGAGCGGAACAGTCCATTTATACGATAAAACGAGCGTATTAGGCTCTCTCTGCGTTTCTTTGTTCGCGTCGAGCGTTGCGGCAAAGTGCTGCTCTGTCATATATAGATGCGACGTTGTAGACTCTCTAATGCGCGAAACAAGTAGAAAATGTCGGAGCGCTCTGCGTATATACACACCTATATATATACCTATATATATATATATAACTATGTATATCAGGGAGGGCGAGGGTAAGAGAATGATTTGAGTGTGCTCTCTGCGGCTTCGCGTTAGAGGAAAGGAGAGAGAGACTGTTGTGTTGTGTGCGCGTTTTTCACACATGCGCGCGCCGCCGGCGGTAGCGGCCCCCGTTTTATATATCTCGCCTACTTGCATTCGCTTGCCTGAAAAAACGCAAGAAATCGATGGAAGCTGCTTCCCCCTCGGCGAAGAGGAGGAGGAGGAGGAGAGAAAGAGAGCTCCTATTTTAGCGCACTGACTAATTCAATGGATAACGAACTTTCTCCGCGTTATCGCTCTCTTGTTCTTCGATTCGCTTATCAATTTTATATAGACGCGAATGCGGACTGAGAGCTCTCGGGGGAATCGATTTTTCTTTCTCTCGGAATTTTACCTTTTTTCGAGCGGTTCTGTAGAGTCGCGGGGGTCGAGCTGATTTTATAACGGTACTCTAGGGGATTAGAGATGTTGAGAAAACGTTTGCATTTGATAATTTTTTTATTGAGAATGTAGATTTATTTCCGAGTCAAAAAGGCGAGTGAATTTGAATATGCAGCAACCATAGATTTCTCATGTTGATAGAGACACAGTTTTAAAAAATTGAAATTTAAAATGAGAAATAATTATGAAATTATATTGTCGAGAGTAAAAGTCTGATGCTCCAAAGTTTTGAGCATTATATTTTCAATTCGAACTTATATTAAACAGAGTACTGTCAATTTAAGTAAATCAAATATTGAACAAAATTAGGTTTTATATATAGTAAACAATTTATTTTTATATTTTTTTTCATCAGCTATAAGATAGCTTTAAGATGCGTCAGTATTTTTTATATACTTTATTAAGTCTGCAATCGAACACTATGTATCTGATGTGTCTATGCCCTTTCCTCGTTGCTTCCACATACTTAGAGTTAAGAACGTTGTAAAAATAAAGCATAGATATAAGACTGGTTAAAAAGTAGGTTAAGCGATTAAATAAATTGGCGAATAGAAACTATTGCATTGGATCACTTTAATTGTGAATCCAGTCTTATAATTGTATTATCAACACTGACGGTAGTCAGCAAAATGAGGATAGTTCCTACAGTTGTGGCTGTCGATATGTTTACAGCGGACCAAAGACATATCAAAGACGATTTGATCCAAGTCAGTAGGTGGAGCCTAGGAGACTGGAACTCGCGCAGCCTAAGCCACGTATCTAACCTCAGCTTCTCTATATATTACCTTAAATCACTACGTGTTTAATTATACCAAACATAAATACATATATATATATACTTAATTTATATATATGAAAACAAAAATGCACCGTGCGCCTCCTGATTCAAAAAGTGTCAATAAAAAAGATACTCGAGGGCCAAGAGTTTGAGATAATGAGTTTTGCACTCGAGCAACTAGTAGAATTATATAGCTCATTGAGTTCAAACCTCCTTTTTAAAGCAGGCTATCATTGGGTTTGCAATGCCTGCCCCAAAACCCTCTAATGCTTCTTTCCTGATTTTTTCAGGCATGTTTCAGTAGAGTAATTGCAAGGCTGGCTGTAAAAAGGATCGGGAAGATGAATGAATTAGAATCATCTATGAGTAGCGATGTCTATTTGTCAAAAGTATATGCCAGCGCGTCAAGATTGAGTAAAGAATCTACATTATGATAGAGGATATCGTTACTTCGAGTATCATTGTATTAGTCAAATCTTACTCGAAAAAGTTTTCAACTAAAAGTAATTTTAGGAGCATCCCAGGCTCGTAAGTTACAGAAAATGTCTGTAAATCGGCTATACTTTTTGAATTGGAGACGTCGGCTGCTATATATCCAAATCAATATGAACGTAAGATATTGATATGGGTGTATCGATATTTTGTACTGAAACCGTGGTATTGGCTGATTGCTTACTTTGTTCCTTTTTTTAACACCCACCGTGTCCTGCTACTGTACAGATTTCCATGTTTTTCATTCTTTAAATGTATATGTTTTTGAATGATATTACTGTTTTTAACAATTTTTCATAATTCTTAATGGAAGCACATATTTTTTTATAATTTGTAGAAAACTGTACATGAGCAGTGATGACAAATCAGCAGGGTGGACACGAATGCTGTATCTAAGCTCGGCGTATTTATAATACTTCTACTCAATAGTAACTCGGTAGCTCACTTTTAACAATAGTGCATGTGCTTTTTAAGGGCCAGAAGTTTCCCTAAAAATTTGTATATTTAAAGCTGTTTTTAAAATTTCTAATTCTTAATTTTTGTTAAATCACATTATCGAATACATAATAATCTATTTTTTAAACTTAAAAACTTGTATTAGATTGAAACTTGTGGTCCACATTTTGCATGTATTAAGTTAAGAAATATTTTTTAGATTTGTAGATGGATTGGTTTTTCTATTTGTTAGAATTAGTATTTTAAGATTTTATTTAGCAACTTTTTTTATAAATTAAAACGTAATATCATAATTTTTTAATTTAAAGCCTATTGTTATTTGTGATGAAAGTAGATGCTGTTTATTAAATAAAGTGAAAAAGATGAAATTACGTTTAAAATTTAATTTAACAGTTTATTTATGTATAGATATATATATAGATTCAATTGTTTCGATAAATCAGAATTTTAGTTTGCATGATAATTTTATAAATATTTTTACAAATTGCAAACATCTTTTATGCATTAAATAATTTTATTTCATTTCATTTCTTATGCCTTGATTCTATAATTTAATTATTTATCCAAAAAATTAATAATTGATTAATATATTTTTTATAAAAATTAAAACAAAGATGTTTGCATTATTAGTACAGTTAAAAATGTTATTTTGCATGATATTATTATATGTTATTCAATTTTTTGCACTTTTCTATCCAATCTTTTTATCACAAGCTTTTTCAAATGCATGACTTATTATTAAGTTAAAGTTAACAATATTTGCTCTTAAAGTCAATCATAGAGATTGGGCTTATCTTTTCAAATTCAAATTTTAGAAATTTGATGATTTTTTTATCATTTAAAAAATAATAATATGAATTATTTATTATTTCTGATTTTCATTAATTTTTCATATACAACGTTATGAAACTCGTATGTATAAAAATGATTCCCTTCAAGGCGCTACCGCGCCTATTGCTTTATATTTTTCATCATTCTGAAAAGAAAAAGCCCTATCTCTATCTAGTCATCGCTCTTCAAAGAAAAATCGAAGTTCGGGGTAATAAGAATTTCTCGAGCACTTTGACTTAGCACGCGCATGAGCATGTATAAAAACGTGTATACTGTTAATAGTGAGCTTAATTATAATATAGCGTTTTATAAAATTGAAGAAATCTACGAAATGTATCAGGATGTCTTCTCAGTGATTGGTGAGCAATGAAAGGAAAATGAAAATATTTTTTAGATTCAGTTCAATGTAGTAAAAAAGAAAAAGAAATATATTTTTATCAGTAAATTTAAAATGAAAAATAAAATCCTTGATTGCTTTTATGCACTTGGAAGACAAGCAAGTGTTCCACCGAAGCATTTCGATACATTCCCATCTTTAGCAAAAATGGATGAATGTACAACTTCTTAGCTTTGTGAAGTTCATCAGAATTTGTCTAATACTAATTTTAATCTCTGTTACGAAATACTGTTTAGTAAAAAAAAAGGCTATATATCTGGCTCGGAAGCAAACTAGGTCGAATGCTTATGGGACAATTTGGAAGCAGGGAAATTTTTACTTGTTCAGTAATGTCAAATTAGCAATTTAATTATATAATCCATCGTTATTGAATTCGATGATTGTTTGCACCGTGGCACTGACACATGATTTTTTACATGCTGAGCACCATTTCATTACAAGAATCAAAATTTATTTGTAAATTCAATGTTTTATTCGCCTTGAGTGTTTCATATTCCAAAGATGTCTCTTTACAAACAATTAGTAATTTAATTTTTAATCACTTTTATCGATTCTTGTCATTGAATGAGAGTTCAGTCATTATGGACAATTTGGTGTGGGCTGACATCTATGTTAGAATACAACATGTCCATTCACCGCTACTGAACGTTAGCAAACACTGTACGCAAATAAAGTTTATGATTGTTAATCTTACTAAAAAAAATTTTAAATTGCTTGCCGATACTGTTTTTTTCCTCTTCCACTTACTAAAAATTAATAACTTGTGATAATAACCAAAGCATAATTGCATATTGACTTTGCGTACCTACCTTGCTACAGTGCGGTGTATAATTTATAGTCTATTAAATTTTTTTGGGTAGTTTGTATCGATGATGAATTTTCAGAAACACATATATCATAGATTCACTTTAAGCCAATCAATTTCTTTTAATGTTTTTAAACTACTGTTGATTTTATGATCCTCATTATATGAAGTAAGGTGACGTCAAAAGGTACAAACTACCCAGTCAATAATTATATACCACGCAAATACGAGGACTTTTAATCATGTTTGATCTTTATTTATTGGATATTTGCAGAAATTTGTGGTTTGCTGAATCTTGTCACGACTTTTTGAATGTGTGGAACTTGATATATATACATATATATTATACATATTCATCGTACCACTGTACTCATTGTATAAATTACACATTCACCGCTCGAAACACTCGACTTCTCGGTCAATCTCTTGAATCAAATTTAAACTTTCGTCTGGTTAAAGAAAACGTTACCACCTAATATACGTTAATTAGCTTGTTTTTTATCATCATTTTTTCAAAAAATCAATCATTATCTTTCTTACATATGGCTTTATTTTTAGCTAAGTTTTATTATTCCTTTTCTCACTTCGATCAAACCTAAGAGTAACAATATGGAGCTACGCTTTCAAATTCTGCGTTTACGCTTTAATTGTGTGCAAAGTTTGAAAAACTAACTCTTCAATAATATTCAACTCTGGCAATATCTATTTTTTTCCTTTTTTTTTTTTTAACAACTGCAATATTCTCTCTTAGGTTTGATTGTTTAGACGAATGTATTTGGCTTTTACCTTGATTGCGTAACGCTATTTGCTTTGATATCGGTTTCGTATTATGCCTTAGTTTTAGAAGTAAAGGTAGGTGGATTAAGCGCGAGTCAATACATAAGAATGGTTTTATAATCTTTTGATTGTCATGAACTAATTAATTAACTTTCAATTAACTCTGAATGTTTTTGCTATGCAATGAATAAAATTTATCATTAATAGAAAAATTATTCTCGAGATTGACTCACGTTGAACGTGTCTGTGTGCCTTCGATTTGAATGTTTTTTTTTTAATATTACGATACTTTATGTTGAATTGATTAAAAAATATAATATATACCTAATATATACACACGTATTACTTACTTACTTTTAATAAATATATATATATATACATATAATGAAACGCAATGTCGAAAAATTTTTGTTATGCAAAATACTTCGAAGGTAGATAGTGCACTTTGATACCATAGCCCAACTCGCATCAGTCGTGTTTACACTAATGGAAAGATCAAAGGAATGTTTGATTTAACTGTCGAAAATTGTGCATAACTTAGATTCAAGAGACTGAACTCAGATCGAGGAGTTTATGTCAATCTAGATACTTTTGTAGACTCGGGCGGTGCTGAGTGGGCAAAATATATACCGTTCTTTCAGTTATTTCATTTCACCATTATTTAGTGACTAACATTGTTTGAGCTTCAATTAGTATTTTGATCAAAACGGTGTATGTCATGTGTAAAATATACTTGGGTGTGGGAGTACCATTTTTTTAGCCTGAAACTCTTATTATGTCCAACATAATAAACCTTATATTATTATGTTCATATTATTTTTAGCTATATCTGTTTTTTCTTTTTCTTTTTATATTTTTTTTTTTTTTTGGAATTTTTTTCGAAATAGTTCTTAAGTATAGAAGTGTCTTGATTAAAATGGTTTGATTGAATGCAGTTGGACATTTTTAATTGTTTAAGGCGTCGAAAACACTTTATGTATCGACGAATATTGTTCATGTGGATATGTAAAGTGCATCATTTCTTTGGGCTGTGGTACTATGTACCGTTGGCTTAGAACAACTGACAGACATTCAGGATGCAGTATTTTTACAGTCAGTTTTAATTGTGTTGCAGCGTATCCAGTGGCTCCACACCCACCAACTGGCTTTGTACCAGCGCAGGCGCAGCCAACTGCGTATGGCGGTAAGACATTTATTCTGCAGTTCTGAAATCGACTGAAATTTTAAATTAATAAAATGCTTTCAGTAATTACCGCGCTTATTAAATACTTTTTTATTAAAAGCAATAATTTGACTCCAAAAAATTCTCCAAATGTTAAATGCAATAAGAAGGTTTCCGTATTCTAATATCCGTATCCGATAACAAAAAGGGTTTCACATCACCTTAAATTTTTTGTTTTTGCTTAAAATTTAACTGGTAAATTTTTAAATAAATTTTCATTAAGCAGCTATCGGTATTTTTTTCAAATAGCATTGATCTGCTATTTTATTCGTGAACATCATTACATGAAATAAATTTGTTTGCAGTGCCAGGAGCAGCGCCTTATGGGGTCTTCCCAAACCAACCTCAGCTTTATGCCGCTCAGGGCCCACCCCCACCAACATATGATCAAACTCTTACACATCCGATGGTAATTATTTTTGTCAAACTATTTCGTCTAATAAAATTCCACCGAAAATAATTAAGTTTCCTGCTTCAGTGCGCGTAAAAAATATTTTAATATAAAATTAAATTATTTTCAATAGATTACCGAATTTTCGGATAGTCACTTATTCCATTATTATTGCACAGATGTACCAGCCTATGTATGGACAAGGCTATCCTGGAGGATACTTAGCAGGTTATCCAACAGCCTATGGACCATTACAGTATTACCCACCGTTAGCTGCCGCTGCAGCATACTATCCAACTGCTATGCAGCCTGCTCCAGTTAGGCCAACAATTATGGTATCCGTAAGTTTTTTTCTTGATAATCGAGTCAACGCTTTGTACAATTGTTTAAAGGAAATATTGTTCAAAATATGTGTTATAAATTAATCAACTTCTTAAAACCTTAGATAAACTTCATTACGGTATTACATTTATTGTATGGCGTTTTTCAATAATTTCAGAACTTTTTTCAAAAAGAATTACGCATAAATGTAGATAATTTACGAAATTACAAAATTTTAATAAATAACGAGTTGATAATTGAAAAAATTAAATTAAATGCTTTCGTTAAAAAAAATATTTCTATTCATACAAGGAAATCTAACTTTGAAATTTCATCTAAAGCAGAATGGATTCGACGGAGCAAGATTCGATGGAATATCGCAACCTGTCCTGCCTCCACCACCACCAGGCGTGGCCGCAAATGCGGCGCAGCTAGCTGCTATGGCGGGCCATAGTGTCGCGCTCTCGCAAAAGAAGGGCTCGTTCTTAGGAGGTGGAACGGAGAGCGGTTATACATTTTGGTAAAATAACACCATATCGCGCGAGAGACGGAGAGATGAGGAAGAGTCGAAGCTACGAACAAACGAGAATGGGAGAGCGAGTTAGAGAAAGGAGTAAAGGCATTGTTGTTGAGATCCGTGTAGGCAAAAAAATGAAATTCGACTGTCTCCAAAGTCTATATACTTTTTTCCCATTGGGTACTATATCTTTGTAGAGAGGCCATTTTTCAGTGGGGAGGGCGTCTTAGTGCACAAACCGTCTGTCGACGAGCCAAAACAAGACCGTGACGAACTGACACCCGCATATCTCTTTGAGGTGAATTTTTCAAACCTTCTCTTTTCTCATTCATCCCATCATCCTCTACTCCCTTGACACCCGTTTCTTCCTTCATTAACCCTTAAGTCAAGAGAAAACCTCACCGTCTTGTTTTTGTGCGACGGTCAGTTTATGCGTCCACGAATTTTTCTTATTCCTGTGAAAAACCTTGAGTCACTTTTGTAGAAAAGACTAAAAAAACGGACTGCTCAGTATTAAAAAAAAAAAAAAATAAAAAAAAATTCGAGAATAGATAAGCTACTGTAAAGAAGATATTCCTGACGATTAATGGGCGATGAGGTCACTTATTCAGTGTGAGAAGACGCGTTTAGTCGTAAGAAAAAAGAAAGAGAGAGAAGCTCGTTACCAGCGGATAAGCGAACTGAAAACTCGTGGTGTTCTTGTTTTTTAGCGATATAAAGTGAGCGCGTACGTATGTTAATGCGAGCACCAAGCGACACACGGAGTTGTCTCTCAATCGCCTACAGGGATCGATATTCGAGAATGTGTTCTAAGCGTTTTTTAAACGTCACTTGGCAGACTAGAAAAGAAAAGGGGGCTGCTCGCAGTGTTGTTTTTAGTTTCTTTTTCTCACTGTTTTCCGTTGTCTGCTTAAAGAATACTCTTCCATTATGGATTGACGAAGTTACCGCGCTACGTAACTAAAACCTTTGTTTTCATTCACGGTTTTTTGTTACTCAAATTTATATATTATTAAATTTGTTATTCGTTGTTTTCAAATTTATCATATTAGTCACGAGCAGCCCTTTATACGGAATATGACAAATATTGCGTGATAAAAGAAATAAGAGAAACGTGTGATGACTACTAACTTCTAGAAAAATTAATAAGTAAACGAAAAATATTTTCTTTAAAACTTTTTATGACACCTGCGTATTTAGTTCAACAATGAAGATATCTCGACAAGAAATTGTGACATAGTTTTCACACGTTTTCATAACTCAATGACGCTTACCATCCGATTGAAGAGTACGCACCCTTTTTTATAAGTAGTCTTTCAAGTCGTTTAAAAGTCTTTTTTTACGCAGATTAGCTAGGTCGGCTAAAAAGTTATTATTTAATTGAAAATAAAAAAATAAAAATAAAAAATACGAAGAATTGTTCACGGTGAAATATCTTGCCTCGCTGCATCAACGGTTTCCCTCAATGTTGTTAACATTGTGATATATATACATTATCAATTTTTAATTGTTTCTTACATTCATAAATGATCGCTGTGGTAACACGCAAAATTCTCTAAACGAATCTCAAATGAGGAAACTGTTCGAGTGTGGAACTCTATAAAAAAATCTACGAAAAAGTAAAAAAAAAATAAAGAGTGCTTAAGGGCTTTAAGAGTACAAATTCATGCATCTGAATAGGCAATTATGTCGTGAGCAATTCTTGAGATTGAGCCATAGCAGGCAAGTGGAACACCGAGCGATGCAGCGAATTTCGTTATGTCAACTTGTTAACGTGCGTCAAGCAGGATCGTCTCCCTCCATAAAGGATTATATTCAAAGTCTAGAGTGCATCTGTTTTTTCTCGTAAACGATTATGTGAAAGGCTTGAAAAATAAGTCTTAGTTAAACAAAATAATACGGAATGTCGTAGAAACGGATACTTTCTGCGCGAGAGCTGCGGAATAATACGGTGCACTTTCTTAGGGTCCTAAGAATGCTAAACTATCTTGAGCAGCTATAAAAGCGCCTGCCTCGCTCTGTGATCATAGAAATAGCAAAGTGAGTCAGTCGATGGAACTATCTTGAAAAGTTCTATTTGCTCGCTCACAATAAATGATATTTAATTAAGCAATGAAACCAGAGGAGCTAATTTACAATCGACGATAGCCCAGAGTAGGACCAAAAGACGCGATTCTATTTAGGATTTTCAATCGGTCGTATCAGCGCCAAGCTTGGGCAAACGTGCGACATATATACATATTTATAGATCAACTAAGCGCAGCTATGTAAAACTTGTCATCTTCAACGAGACATTTGATTTTTATGCACAAATGGTTTTCCAGAGAATATCGAGCGATTGATTGACTAAGCTTGGTGCATTGATATCGATAAATTGCATCCTCTTTGTACCTTTTGATTCTTTTTCTACCGAACCCACCTGAAACTACTCAAACGTGACCAGCATTTAGTAATCAAGTGTACAGTTTCGTGGCATAAAAAAATCTAGTCCTATAATTCTGACTGATTAAAACTTCAAAATGCTACACAGCTACTTTTTTGCTCAGCATTGATTTATCTTTTGTTTCCTATTTGCAATTTATTAGATCAAAAATCGTGTTGAACTCTGTTATTAATATTATATAAAAATTTGATATTAAAATATGAACTCGTATCATTCCATTGTGAGATTGATATTTTGTTAGTAGACAAAAGTCACGTTTGGGAATTTAGGATGCCGTGTCGACGGTGGTTTTCGAGTCGCCGCTTTAAAATGAACAAAATAATAACAAGAAAACGTAAGCATGTGCCGACATTAGTTGGTTAATTAATTCAAGTAAAATTTCCCCTTCTACGTGCTTTGCAACGAAAATGATGAATAATCCGAAAAATAAAAAAAAAAGTAGCAACATGTGTTAAAAAGGCATTTAGCTTTGAAGAGACGAAAATTGTACGAGAGAATTACTTTGACGAAAGATCGAATGAGAAAAATGAAATGTATTTCGTTGATATTTATATGTATATTAAATTATTCTCGTTTTATCGATTTATTTGCAGATTCATATTTTTTTAGATCAAATTTTTTGCAATGCATTTTGACAGATTGTTTGTACCAAGCGGCAGTGGGAAGGTTTTATATCATGGAAAAGCGTGCAATAAACAACATGTCTATTGTAACAGTAAAATAAATTGTATTAATTGCAATGGTAAATTTGTTATGTTAAAAAAACACTGGTGCAGGTGCCCAGTGTAACAGTTAATAAACATTATGACCATGCATTCGTTGTACTTATTCAATCCTAAAACCTTAAGCTTAAGATCTTTAAAAGCTGTTAAATATACTTTACATCGTATTACAAGTATAGCTCTGTAAAATACGAGCTTTCCATAAACTTTCTATTACAAATATTACAAAAGAAAATTTCTATTCTATCAAATTTCTATTACAAATATTAAAGAAATATTTTTCTTTTTTCTGATTTGTTCAAAAGATAAAGCTATCTACACAAATTATTTTAATAGAATAACATTAAGACTGTTCAAATTTTTTACTCGATAAAACTTTTTTCATTGTCTTCTCTAACGCGGGTAGAAGATCACAATAAGAGTCTACGCACTTTGTTGCACAATTCTCAAAATCTTCACTAAATTTATTAACTTCAGCTTGAGTTGGACTTGGTCCCATTTTGTCTTTAATTTTATCATTACAGTCCATCACGCACCTTTGTAATCGGTTCTGAAATCATTCAAAATTTTTATTAACTTTATAACGTATCTTTATAATTGTAATCTAAATTGTTTTTTCTTAATTTCATTTACTGACCTGCACTCTTTCAAATTCTCCTTGAACATACTGCTGTGCTCTGTTTAACGTAGTGCTGCAATTTTCCACGCAACTGTGAACCTTTTGAACACTATACGTCTCATTATCGCAACACGTTGCTGCACATCTATGCATGTCCCCCTTAAACAAACGATTCACATGACAGCTTGTAAAATAACATCTTAACTAACAAAATACGTAAACAAAATTTCCACAAACTACAGTATTCATCTACAAACTTAAAAGAAAAAATCAATCAAATTTCAGCTACCTTCCTTAAACAATCCCACATACATTCCAGTACTTACATAAACACTGCCCTCATCCTCAAATCTTACACACTAAATTACACGTGACGCACAGAGGCCTAACCTACGAGCACAAATTACCTGCATTTTCCTCAGATGCGTCCTGTCTATCTCCTCGACGATCTTCGTCATTTGGTCCTCGACACGCTTCCTCTGCTCCTCGACCATTTTTACGTTTTAGCCTGATTATTTTCACTGAAAAGTCTCGCCGCCACTAAGCAGAGTGATTCAAACGCCGATAGAGAGAATCCAGCGTGCGGACTGTAAGTGTGTGTGTCTGCAGAGCTCCAAAACGTGTGGCTCGCGCCTCGTATATGTGACTTCTGCTATTAGCGTAAACTCGTGTAGTACTGGAGAGCGGATCTGTATAGATATAGATATATGTTTGGTGGGTTGGAGGAGAGGAACTGCACGAGTGTATGGATGTGGGTTGAAAGCTTCGGTGCTGACTGATTTGAAATCTTAATCTGGATGTGTCTTACGTCAGCTTTATGGGGAATGATTGTTTACGTGTTACGTTATCATTTTTATTTTGAGTTTTTATTATTTCAGATTCCGACGAGCTGAATTTGGCATATTTATGTTTTATTTGCGGATGTATAAAAAAACTCGATATTAATAAAAGATATTCTTTATATGTAATATTTTTTTATTTTGTGCAAGAATTTTTAATTTTATGCACATTGTATTAATGCATTTTCATATATTTTTATGCTTGTAAAAAAAGTGATTTAATTTTAAAAAATATGTAGTCAAACCTTTAAGCTCCCCACATGGTTTCACTTTTTCACCTTACCAATAAAAAATTCACTCAACGTCAATTACCTTAAGTTAATTTCCCTTTAACATCGTACAAATAAACTCTATTTCATCAATACCCCTTCTGTTTAACAATTCGCGGCATCTATCGCAAACGCGGCTCAACCTCCCCAAAAAGCCCTACAATTTAAAAAAAAAGGAAGTCAGCGATCGCGCGCTAAAACAACTCTCCCTCAAGCCAACCTCCCACCCTCAACAAAACACCCCAACCGGCCTCTCAAAAATTCGAAAAATCATCCCTCCCCAATCCCCAGCTCCTCATAACCAAAAATTCCTCAACGTTCAATCTCCAAGACTCCAAATCTCCAACCGGAAACAGTGAAAAACCAAATTCATCGCTTTTTAGCCATCAAGCCACCAATGAGGGGCCAGTGGAGGGGGAAGAGAAAAATCTCAGTTCGCGGCCGGCCGGCTCTTACCTCGCGGGCGCATTAGCATAACGAAGAAGGAGCCCGCGACGCGAGCATCTCCGCACTGCAGAAGGATATCTTCTTCGTCCACGACCTGATCCAGCTGGAGGGACATCGCTCTTTTATTACTTTTTAACGCTTTCTTTTTGACTGTTTGGTTTTTTAATTGTGCGCGATCTTGCTTTTTTCTTTGTTTTTAATTTAACGATTCGACGCGAGGAGGAGGAAGAGGAGGTTTCTTCGATCTCGAGATTTTTGGTTTTTATCGACGCTGACAAAGGTAAGGGTGATGCATTTTATTGTGATTTTTGAGATTGACGGAGGAGAGCTGACTGGAGCTTTTTTGGTTAAGTGGAGATTTTTTTTTGATAATGGAAGTCGCGCCGCTGCTTAGTTTTGTTAGAGCGGTTAGGCTTTTTCTTAGGTTCCGAACGATCGGCATTTTTCGTGGAAGTTTGAGAACGGCGTGAACATTGTTGCGAAGCGCGCGGTTCATTTGGGATTTATGCATTTTGTCTTTTATGTATATTCTTTGTGCTAGAACTGCTGAAAGTGAGAGAGTATGATTTGAGATAAAAGTTCATAAAAAATTCACTGATACAAAGTTTCTTTGTCATTTATTTAAGAAATTATCGTTTAACTTAACGAATTTCAGCCACCTTCTAATATTTAAACAACGATTTGTCATTTATTTCTGTCGAAAATACCGTTAAAGTGTAAGTGTAGAGGTAATTTTGTGCCGCGCTGTAGGGAATTCTGGGAAATGCGCTTCTTTTCGCGAACTGCCCAAATGCCCTAATAGAGAAAAAAGCATATTTAATTAGTCGCTCTCGGTGGGAATGTTAAATTCATGAAGCTCTATTGTTCATTTTGAGATGCACTGTCTTTGTGCGCAGAAAAGCACGTGGTTAACCTGTCTCGTGCAGCGAACAATGTGATGTTGCAGTGTTTTTTTTGTGTAAAGCTCCGTGGTTTACTTGCTGTTTTATAACCCTACTTTTTAATAATTGATTTTTATTTTATATTATTTACTTCTCAATACTCTTTTTGATCAATTTATTAAAATAGATTACAAAAATAATTTTACATAAAAGATTTATTAAAAAGTATATATAATTTTTAAAAATGTTATGATTTACTGCAATTATTTCAAGGAATTCCACGAAACAAGGTTTATGTATTAATCTTTTACTTGTTCCAACTAGTTTTTGAATGGTAAGTACGAAAATAATAAAGACGTCTAAAAATTTTGCAGTGCAAAGCCGTGGGCATATACATATGTACGTATATGTACTGTATGAAAAAAAGAATACCAATGTAGTAAACACCGGCGCTTTTTTCAAGGACCTGTTGATGTGACCTGATGCATGTTTATTTCACACACTATTTAGTCTAGTTTTTAGAAAGCAAGAAATATTTGACTAATTTTAAAATACAGATTGCGCGCATAGTTTACTCCTAAAAATCTTTTGTTGGTCTACAGGTAATCATAAAATTTATCAGCATTTAAGTATTTTATGTTGAAATTTTTAATTAAAAAGCGATTTTAATGATTGTTTATTTAATATATTATAAATCGTTTGCTTTTATAAATAACCTGCGTTTGCATTTGAAATTGTAATTTTTTTTTTTTTTTTCAAGTACATGTTTGAAGCGATTTATTTTAACGAAAATTTTAAGTAATTTTCTAATTAATGTTTCTTTTGTCAGATTGTAAGTTTACCATTTTTTAAAATTTTGTGCAAGTAGTTGTATCCACATAAACAACTGTTCTGAAACATTATTTCCCAAATGAATTTGCATGTGACGGTATTTTATTATTTTAATAGAAAATAAGTTTTAAAAAAGCAATTTAAAATTTTTACAAATCATAAAGTTAAAGTTAAAAAAAAAATGAATAGTTTCATGAATATACATTTTCTTTTAGTTTCATTTCCGTTAAAAACTTTTTAATTTGATGCATACTTGGAAAAAAGTTAACAAAAATCCAAAAACGGAATCAACTCCTATATTACTTAATTATGTCGGCTACTATGAATTTCAAATGAATATTTGTTTTCATTTTTAAAAAAGATCGTGCGACATCTTAATCTGCGCTTTGTTTGGAATCAAAAGAATAGAGTACTATTTGAATATTTCTTTTTCCGCTATTAAAGCTATTTCATTCAAGTATTAAGTGTTAGCTCAACTGAATCGACCGCGATGTCTTTCTCATTATCGGGACAGGTGCTGCAGCGTATACCTGCCCTAGCTGATATATAAGGAAATTATTTCTGTAGCTTTATTTTTTATTTTGTTTAAAAAAATATATCTTAATAATCAATATGCATTAATCCATAATCAACTAAAAAAAAATTTTTTTTTTTTGAAGATAAAATGTAATAATAGTCAAAAAAAATTTTTATTGAGAATGTTCATCAATAAAGTAACGTGTAATACACACATTTAATTTTAATCATTAATAATAAATATTTGAGAGTTTTTAGGAGGACAAAATAGCGTACAAAAATAGCGTACATAAATGACTTTATCGCGTACGCGAAACAACTAATCCGAAAAAAATTAATCCAAAACCAATAACCCATACACCCACTAACTCCCTTTATGTTACTGCCACCTTATATTAAGAGGCGG
>UELX01002777.1:0-28090 GCA_900480035.1 Eupelmus urozonus
CTTGCGCAGGGGCCATGCTAATCTTCTCTGTATCGTTCCAATTTTAGTATATGTACTGCCGAAGCAAGTACACCCACGAAGTTTAGAACTTTCCTTATATACTAACTGAGGACTATTCTGTGCACTTGCGGGAGCGACAAAAATTCTGGTAGCCACGTGGCGGTAGATATCCGAACTACAACTATCGGTTAAAGTGAATCTTTCTTATGAAGCGTCCTCATACAACATTACGTTTTCTACGCAATGTTCAGTATATTATATTTTTTTTTATATTGTATAAATAATGATATTGTGTACAAAATTCAATGGGCAGTTTAACTTTATAGATTATATAATTCGATATTAAAATACACAATTTAAATATTACTTCTTCTTATATTAACTTATTATATATTAACATTAACTTATGACTTATGTTCATTGAATAAGTACTAAAATGTAAATTTTCATTGTATAATACTACTGATTACCCTTTGGAACCTGTTTTATCGACACGAGATAAATAATCACATAGAACTACGGATGGTAACTATTAAGTTGTCAGGTCTATACATTAGGTAATATAAAACTACATACACTACTATTAAGAACAGAAAGCTGGAAATATCAGCATTATATAGATCTCATAATCTACCCTATCTGAATTTTATTATTGATTTAACACCACACCTAAATAATAGAAAAATAGTAAACTTATTTGATTCTTGGTGACTTTAGCGTTGATAAAAGAAAACAAATGTGTTTCGCAATTAATTACATGTTTGATTTTGGTAGACATGTAACTAAATTGATATTCAATTTTAAATAAAAATATTTTATTTAATCCAAATTTATGAACTATTTACCTATAAATAATACAAAGTTTCATAAAACTATATACAAAATCTTAGTACATGCACGTAATCACGAACATCTGAAAATGTGATTCTACTATAACTCTACAATTACAATTAACAGAAACAATTAACACAATTTTTAAAATTCTCCAGCAGAGAATAAGCTTCTGAATAAATAGTATTTTCTTTCTGATGGAACTCCTTCTAAATCTCTCATTATGTCTGCAATACATAAGCCAACCCAGTCCAACACGGAAATAAATAAAAATTTATCTAGCACTCGGCCACCCTACAGTAAGTCACAATTAGTCCTATCCTAGGATTACTCTCTTCCCCTAATCCGATTTAATCTTAGATCCTCATCGACCTCCGACCGATGCATAATTAAACCCGTACAAATTCCGCCTTCTTCCAACCCTCTACTTCCGGCCGGGCGGCCTTGCGGAAGTCTGGCTGACCGTCTCTCGTCTCAACGACTTCTCCAGGATCCGCTCGCTATTCTCGATCAGCTGACCAATGTTCGGGCAGTTCATCTCATCCTCGGCCTCCAGGCAGTCCGCCACTCGGTCACAGTGACTTTCGCGAGGAAGACACTTGGCGTAAGGTCGGTTACAAAGGAAGCCTGGACACGTAGCTCGCGGTCGGCTCAGACTCGACGGCGCTTGGCGACTGTCTGCAAGAGAGAAGAATAGTGAGCGGAGAAAATAGCCAGAGGGACGTGAGTTGGCTGGCTCATTTTAAGAGGAGCCGTGGGCGGCTATGGGAGGGTGGAGCTTGCGTCAGTCGAGGGGACAAATGAAACTTCCGCGGGCCGGAGGCTTGGAATGCAAATAATGCGAGAGGGTTGAGAGTCGCAATGGTTTCGGTGTCTGTTGAATTGGAACTTGGCTTGTTGGGCGAATTGAGGACTTGAGGTGGAGTTCAAGATGTGGGATTGTATGTCTGTGGCTGTCGTTGCGATGGTCGCTAGTTTGGTGGTTGTTTAAAAAAAAACAGACGTAGAATATGATTTCTTTTGATTAGTTTGTGATTGATGAAGCCAGAAAGTTTTAAATGAAAAAATGCAAGGGTTCGCTGCGAGAAATATGACTGAAATGGTTTTAATCAAATAAAATTTTTGCAATATTCATTTTTTTAAACAGCTAAAAAGATAAAATTTTATTTTATTTTTATTTTAATTTCAAAAATTGAATTCCATAATTCTTTCTGCATATTCAAGCATAATTGTTTTAATTTTGTATAGGTAACTTTAAACTTTTTTGTTTAATTGAAAGAAAAAGTAAAGCAAAATAATGTTAACTTTTTCGCTATAAAAAACTAGATAGATATTAGCCGCATCCGAAAACATATAAGTAATAATTTGTGAAAATAAACTGTTTTTTAAAATAAAAGACATATATTTTTGAAACAAATATATTTTGAAAAATACTTGTTATGTTTTCAAAATACTTTTTATATTTTTACACGGTTGCGTATTTACAAGTTGCATTTATTATTTTGCGATTGTAGAAATATACATCAAAAGTGAAAAATAAAACAAATGTAAAAAAATAAAAATAGATATTGCATAAGCATTTCTTAATAAATTTCTACGTTACTCTCGTCATTTATTTACGTCACTGTTCTATTTTTTAATACAGTATATTGTTTGTTTTATATAAAAATTTAAACAACGTAACGAATCAATACCTAGTAGTACTATATTTATAGAAACTGTGTTATAAAATTTTGAAAAAATAATTGATATTTTATTTATAAATTAAAAAAAAATAAACTTACTTGTGACGCTGCGTATCCAATTAATGAAGTAAGAAACTTTAGTGTAAGCTCCCGGCTCGTTTCGCCTGCCGCAACCTACGCCGTGGCTTACTATTCCCCCAATGTACCACTCGGCATTTGAAGAAGTGGACACTCTACGGTAATCAAACCACACTGATAGAATTTTTAATCAAACACTTTTGTACTTTTAATTCCTGAACCGCAAAATGTAGTTACCTGCACATCAAAGGACCGCCGCTATCCCCTTGGCAAGCGTCTCGTCCCCCTTGTAGGAAACCCGCGCAAATCTCGGCTCGGTTTCTGTCTTCTATATGTCTGCAGTTCACTATTGGCATTTCAACTTCTCTCAAGTGATCGGCTGAAAGGGAATTGGTAAATTGTAGAAGAATTTTATGTATATTAAAATTAATTATATTAAATTTGATTAGTAAGATGTGATGAATTTATTAGGTGAAAAATAAAAATTAATTAGATACATATAAAAATCGAATAATCTTTTTTGTAAAAGATTTGATATACATGGAGTATTATTACGTAAATTTATGCACGTTTTACGTAAAATTAAACAGAAATTAAATTGATTAAATTAAAAAAAATTTTTTGGATTTTTCTTTATTCAAATAAGTATTTTTGATAAACGTGACTTTCGAAACTGTCTTCTGAACATGAGATATACCTAATGCTTCTAAATGATTGCTTATACTTATTTAAATCATGAACTAGTTTTGAAATACTCGTCATATACATTATCAGCTTAAATTGTCACATAAATTGAATTTAATTTTTAGAAACACTTTTGCTAAGTCTGCTACGTAAGAGTACAGCCAAAGGATAAAATTTATTTAAAATCTTTATTCTAATCAGTAACGTTCAATCTTCATTGATTGGCACATTAGACTCTGTCATACACGATTCATCCCAATAACCCTTATAAATTCTTACGATCAGGTCCACCCTCTCTAGTAGCTCCCCAACCAACGGCCACACACATGTCACCGGGGCTGGGTTGCTGCATTCGGCTGTAAAAGCCGCTGTCCTGCTTCGGCAGCTGGACCGGCCTGACCCAGCTGTTAAAGGCGAGTGGCTCGTCAAGTAAGCAGAGAGCTATGTCGTTCCGTAAGACCATCGGATCGTAATTCTCATGGATAACGATGGCTACGAATCGGCGCGACTGGTGAGCCGGTGAATAGGAGGAACGTCGTATCATGCCAGCCTCGATTTCGTAATAGTAGCGCTGATAGCTGTGGAGTCGTAGATCAGAAGGTTAGAGAGGTGTTCGAGATTGTATTTTAAAAGAGGGGAGCTTACTGTTTTCTTTTTCGTGCGTAAGATTTTTTAAATGATTAATAAATTACATTGATTGTAATGAAAATTGAATTTTTCTTGAAAAGATTCGTGGTCTTGAATTTAATTTAAGAACATTTTTGTGGAAGATTAGACAGAAATTTTCCATTAAAAACAATATTTTCAAGGTAAACTGTTTCTTCATTGCTCACAATAAAGTCAAGAGATTGAATAATTTTTAATAAAAGGTATAAATTTTAGATTCGATTGTAAAATTAATAAAAACTAGCTTGATTACTTTTTTAATGTAATATTTTTATGAATAAAGCAATATTTCATTTCCGCTATAGACATCAAATATCGTTCGCATTACATTCATTATCACTAAACTCTCAATAAACGATGGATCCAACATTACTGCTCACTTAATAAGTGCTTTGACTCCATCAAACTCCCATCTTCTAATAAAGTTCTAGTATAAGGTATAACAGCCATGGCTGTGCACAGCGGGACATCCGAACATACGACGACCGGTCAATAATTAATTGATCTTCACACCCCTGACCTTTGCTTCAAAATCCGACAGTCACTTCTCTTCCCGAAGCAAAAAAAATCCACTCACTTGAGCCGCAAGCAATAAAGACCAACGAAACCGCTTTATCGTCAAAAAAAAAAAAACGGTAAAAATTTAATACAATCCTTACTCTGGAAAACAATGTGCCGCGCTGATGATCCACCACTCGTTGAGGATAGCGCCGCCACAATGGAACCTGCCGTTCCTATTGATTGCGACGATGAAGGGCCAGGCGCGAGGCTGGCTGTCGTGGCCACCCACGATACCTAATACTGAATCGCCGCTGGAGCTGGGTGCTTTTGGAGAGCCCAGGATGGGATCGGAGCTGCTCGAATTGCCGAGATAGCGGGTACCGCTGGGTATGTTGGGACAGCGCACGTAGGTCATCTGTGTGGGACACTCGTCGACTATCTTGTGGGAGAGGCCGTCAGGGGTCAGGAACGGACCCATGTTGTAGTGGGGTGGTGTTGTTATCATTTCTAGAGATGGCTCCTCGCTATTTTTTTTTATTATTTTAGTATTGTTTGGAAAATGGAAATAATTTGAAGAGAAGTTAAATTAAAATTTAGTGCAATGCAGAAATATATTTATTTTTTGCTGAAAGTCAGTTAAAACTATCGTTTCGTTATATACGTACACTGGCCGAAAAAACTGTTGTGCTAAAATGTTTTTGAAATACTTTTTAAGATTGGCTAAAACATTGAAATTGTCAAATAAATTTACTTTATTTTAAAATGTTCTAAAAGATATTTCCTTCTGATAATATATACTTAATACTTTATATAAAAACTTAGAGATCATTAGTAAGTTCTATTCTCAAAAGATTTGGCCAACATTTTTTAATATACTAAAATTTTCTACAATTACTATTTCTTTCTAATACATAGGATTTTTAACGTATTATGTTTCCTTAAGTGTGCGCGTGCGTTTGCGTGTACAATCAAGGTCATGAAAACAATTATTAAATATTTTTCAATTAACAGATTCATTTCTACGTATAAACTATGATATACTTACCCACCCGACTAAAACTCTAGAAACCAACTACCTACCTCTGAAAACTAACCTCCGTCGCGCACGCCTCCTTCGCCCAAGAGTCGGCGTATCCGCACACCGGATACCATTTGCCCCGCAAGTTCCTTCTCAGGAAGCCCGAACTGTAGCCCACTGGAAACATCTGGAACAATAAACCGAAGAATAAGTTTGCTAGGTCATTTCGAAAGCTGATAGCAGCAATTAAAGTTTCTGGAGTGCTTGGAAAGCTCGATTCTGAAATTCACCTCGTTGCTGTCGGCGTAAGATTCAGTCAAGATGCTGCAGCTCTCCTCGTCTTTGCCGTTGGAGCATTGGCTGGTCTCGTCGCAGCGCTCTTCCAGGGAGGTGCACTCATTGCTGTAGAAATCGCCGGAATCGTTGCAGCTGATCTTGTTTTTTGGACAGCCTTAGAAAGAAGAGACGAATTTTATTTTAACTTATATTTTTTATTATAATAGTTTTAGTAAAATAATTTAATGAAAAATTTATTTGCAGATGTAAGAATTCGCATTTATAATTATAAACATGTTATTCGTAATTTTTTTAAATGTAAGAGCGATGCAGAAAAAAATTATATTATATATTATAATATGCTCAGTATTCGCTTCTACTGTGAAAGCGAAATTATTGCCTGGAATTTCGAAGCTGTCTTTGTAAAGGCGAAAGTCTCTTTTCCATAAGCATTAGAAGACGCATTAGGCTTCTCAAACAGTCACATTCCTTATAATATTCTAATTAAAACTTTGAAGTATTAAAACTTACAAAGAGTATTATATTTTATTCTTCAAAGAGAAACTTTATATTCCAAAGAGAAAATAATGACAATTAATTTATTTTTTCATTCTTGTAATAAATTATATATTTTATATATTAATAGTTATTTACCGTCCTTTAATCAGCAATATTTTAGAAATTTATTTTTATTGCATTTTTTGATTATTATGGTACAGTATATCGTAAATTATGCATATTGTAAATAGAAGTAATATTATCAGGTCATGTTCAAAATGTATTATTATAGTATTTTGTGTTATTGAAAATGATGCATACTGTAAAATAGAAGTAATATTATTCAGGTCACGTAGAAAATGTATATTAATATGTATATACAACCAACCATACTTTTTTTTATATTGTACTAGTTCACTAAAAACATGAGCAAAATTAACAAAAACGTATTTAAAAAATGTTACTAACAATTACAAATAGTCTTCAGAATATTATTAATACTGCACCATGAATATTGATTGTATCTATTTTTTATAAACATAAAGTATATAATTAACAAAAATTAACGAAAAATTAAAATAATAATCTTAACAAGTATTAGATGTTGCAGAATTTTAATTCATTGAATACCGGATAGAATAAAGCGAATAATTTACGTAAAAAATAATAAAATGAAATATGAAAAATCTGGTCACGTTTTGATCAGGATTGATACCACATTGCAAAGGGAATAAAAATATTACGGGACTACTGCAGCGTATCAATCCTACAGGTGCGTTGTTCTTTTATACATACATCGATCGATACGGAAAAATTGAAGCGTTCGAGATTCCGTTTGACGTAAAATGCTCTGACAACCGTTGAGTCGAATATTAAAAATGATTGTAAAAAGCTTTATTGTATTTGTATTTTATATTACTTATTTTTTATATTTTTCATGGTGAAACATAATTTTTCTTGTTGCATATTTACTCAACAAATATAACAAAGATGAACTTTGATATTCATTTTTAGTAATATGTTTTCGTATTTGAATAATGAAGAGATAAAGTCATGATATAGCGTTGTAGATTTTAGATTTTCGTACTGATGGATTTTCATAAAATTATAATTTCCACAGCTTTATAATTTGAATTAATATTATAAGCTCATTAAAAGGAATTTGCATAAAGGCTATTCAAAGCATAGTACTATACATAAATAGTTTATATTCGTTACCAGAATTTATTTACTTAAAATATTTAGCACATAGTTATCTTTTCTACTCTTAATTAGCATTAATACAAAGGCGACTTTATTTATAGACAAATTAATAATTTCATCTCGTTTTTGTAAACTTTTCTTTGATATGTTATAAAAGAATAACGACTCAAAAGAAGATTATACACTTTCTAATGATTATTATTTAAATTAAAATTCATTAAATTGCCAAAAAAATATTGTAATTACCATAACAGCCGAGTTCATCTTCGCCATGCGGACAGTCCTGATAATTATCACACAGTCGCTCTCGGCCAATCCGCTCACGACAAGAACATTTCGTCTCGTCACTTGCATCTTGACAATCGACGTGATTGTCACACCATTGTAATTTAGAAATGCATTTCGAACCATCGGCGCAACGGTAATGATTAGCCGGGCATTCCCGAGTGTAGTCTAAAAAAGAAATATTTTTAAAAAACTCCGTAGAATTGACGAAAGATCATAATATATGTCAAATTAAAAAATATTAATATTACCAGAAAGTAATTCTCTGTATGGATTAGAGATCTCAGACCCTACGACCTCTGACCTCTCGTCTGTGCCCGGCTTGACCATCTGATTGAAATCAGCGATGCCAGGGACCTCGGGAAACTGATAAGTCGGCATCGCCGGAATGTGGCTGCAATATAAAGCCGCTGCGTGCGCGGGCTGCGGCAAATTCCCCTGACTCAGGAAAAACATTGGCTGCTGCATTGGCGGTGCGTTGAGGCTGACTGGCATATGTATCATGGGCTGCTGCTGCTGCTGTTGGAATGGCAAAAACGCAGGGACGAAGGGTAGCATCGCGGCATTGGATAGCTGCATGTAATTCGGCGGCGGGAATGGCTGGCCAGCCGTCACTAGAAAGAATTTAATTTGCCAGAGTATGGAAAAAGAGGTGGAGAGAGAATTTAGTAGTATGATGCGAAAAGAATTAAGTCGTTTTTTTAGAATTCTTTTCTAAATTTAAACAAAGCTTTTTAAAAAAAAGTAGGTTGATTCAATACTCTTTTATATTTAAATTATTTATATTTAAATTAACTTTGAATATATGTAGTTTTGAATTCATATTTATAGATTTTGAAATATTGAAAATAGAACAAAAAAGGGAAAAATTGAAAAAATATTTATTCTTCTATTCCGTCAAGGTTAAAAAGTCAAAAAGTCAAAGCATAATAATACCTGAAATTTTTCTACTTTTTTTGGTTATTTTATGTGGAATATATATTTCCATCAAACTCAATATAAAAATGAGAACCAGTATTTCTCTAACAAAACTATTCATAAAGAAATGCTTTAGAATTTCTTTATGAAGTTAATTAATATCTCGTAATATTATTCGTTTGATAAATGTGAAAGATTATGTATTAAATTTATTCTACTAGAAATTTTATCATTGCCGAAAGATGTACCGTCTGTAAGAAATAAAATTATTTATCAAAAAAGAAACGACACTTTATACAATTTCTGAAAAAAATGTCTATTCTTAGTAATCTACGTCATTTCAGATTCCATTCATTCTTTTTATGAGCCAGCAAGATAGAAAAATATGAATGTAGATTATAATTTATGCCAAAAAGGACCCTCACGTACATAAAATGACAATTGTTATACTCACGCTGAAATGAATTTATCGAATCGGGAGATCCGTAAAAGGAGCCGAGCGTCGGCGTGAATTGTATTTGCTGGCTACTTTTTGTAATTTCCGTGGTAGGAAGAAGCCCGGAATTCTTTTCCGGACTCTCTTTTGCCTGGCGTTTTGCGCGCGCGACGGAAGAGCTTGGCGAATATGTCCGGCCAATTGGAAACGAATTATCCAGCCATGAATTTGGCTTTTCTCGTCTGCTCTCTTGCTTCACAACGTTAGTAGAATTGTCGCCTGTAGAAATTAAAAATCGATCTGACTATTTGGAAAATTAAATTTTTAAATATGTATATACACAATTTGTAATGTAAATAAAAGATATTTATGAACTAATTTTTTACCGATCAATAAGTAGCAATCCACTTGTCCTCTGTAATGATACCCTCAAAATTAGTAGCAAGTTAATATTTCAAAATTTTTAGGAACGGCATTCAAAAAAAAATTTTTAATCATTCAATTCATTTTTAAATTTTGTTTAAATACTAGTTTTTAAAAGTTTTGAGATATTGTATTTTTAACTTATGAATTTTTACTGTATTCGAATGTATTATAAATGAAGGACAAAAATAAATTCACTGTATATTTCATTAAATAGTTAATAAATTGTATAATTAATTAACTTAATTGGTAATATTACGACTATGGGTTATTATCGAAAATCACTTAGTTACCTGATTGAAAAGAATCAAAAGTCATTAACATGTACAGCCAAATACAGCAGATAACAAAAAATAATGTTATATAAAGATTCTTATTTTGATAGATCATTGTGAATGAATTTTCAGGAATCAATAATCAATGTAAAAATTGATTTTCATTTAACACATTTTTGAAGAAACAAAGAAACTTAGAAATTTTATGTGATTTTTAACGTGACATTCTTGACTGTCAAACTTACACTGCGAATGGTAGAATGACTTTTGAACTAATTTTTGAACGGCCGCAAAAGAGGGAATTGCTTTCATAAGCAATAAGTGCTTAAAAATGTTTTATGAAATATTCTGGATTCGATGCGTGCATTATTTTATCAAACGCACTAATCGATCATAATATTGCTATTAGAACTAGAATATTCTTTTTTAAAATACTCATTGTGTTATTTATTTTGATAAAATAATCTTTACGAATAATATCTTTTTCAAAATCATTTGAGAAGTGTTTGCAATGATTTGTTAATATAAAAGATTGAATGAGAATTAATTGACTCACCATCATATTTTTATAAATTCCGTAATACATTAATGTTAATGATATCAATAACTTGCTTAATAATATTTTTTCTTTTAAAATGTCTGTAGTAAGTTGCAGTTATTAGAGTGTAACGAAAATTTGTAATAAATATTGTTTTCCGTGTTAAAATGAAATAAATAATAAGCTGAAACAGGTAAACAGTAGGTTATTTCGTAATACTTGCACATATATACTTTATTACCTATTTACTTCAGAAATATATAATCTTTCTTTAAATCTACATTTATTATACTTATTTCGTATAAAAGAACATTATATTTTAATAATATTTTTGAAATCGAATTGTAGATTTGCTATTGTAAAACCTTATTCCGATATACAAGCTTCTTTCACTGTAGGTAATATAAGTCTGTCGCAGTAATGCGAATCGTGTATTAAAGGTTTTCAATTTCCTGGTAGTATCCTGTAAAAACAAAATTAGATTTAAATTGCTCTGCAAAAACATTCGTAAAAGAGTTATATTTATGTTACTGCTCTATTCATGCAATATGTGATCACTAGTACTTATCGTCGTCTTGAAAAGTATTTAAAACGTAATAGAATTCTTCTCGAACAAATTTTAACTGTGAATTAAATTAAAGTTGTACTCTGTATGTTTACTTTACAATACACCTTTTGTTTTTTAACGCAAATTTGTATTCGTCATGGTATCTAAACATAAAATGTGTGAACATAACTTTATATTTATATACTTTAGATAAGATTACCAAATTATAAATATCCTAATACTAAAAAGTACACTTTAATTAGAAAGTAAGGATTTTCTCATTTTCTTATCTTTCTTAAAGAAGCCCATCAAAATTATGCATGACAATTATTAATTAGTTCTATTGACAACCAGTTACTAAAAGGTCAGTGAAGTAAAATTTATGCCGTGATAAAAAAATTGCAACCATAAGCAGTGATTGCTCGAAAATAAACTGCGATGAAATTTCACAATTTTACCTGTTCATAAAGAGAGTGTAAGTACGCAATATGACGTTTGCCCGTATGCGTGCGCTACGTCGCGGAAAGAAAAAGTTATGAAATAAGATTTTTCAGTTTAGCTAGTTAAAGTTTTAACTATTTTTCAAATCCAATAAATCTATCGACGTTTCTTTCGATCTAATCCTTATCGCGGCCATTTGTTTCAGATTTAGACAAAGACATTTAACATTTCCTTTTTTACGAAAACTCGTAAAGTTGGCGAGCTCGTGGGCGTTGGGAAAGTTAAAATTGAGCTGATGTGTTGCCATTTGAAGAGGCGTGCAAAGTTTTAAGCCCATTTGCGCCGGTATAAAGGTTGCTTTATGGTCGGGACAAGCTAAATCACCCAGTTCGCCTTTGTCACTTCGGAGGATTAATAATCCGCGTATGTGGGGATTGCGAACTAACACGACATGCCATGAGGCACGTTAGTTTATATTTTCCCGTGTTTGCGTACTGTAATGTTACATTGAGATTAGTTTCTAAAGTTTGCTACTATTCGTCCACATGTAGCTGTTCAGCGAAAATAATTCAAAATATAATAATTGATCAATGGATTTTTTTTGTGTTTATTTTATTTGAGAAATTTCATAAGATAAAAATTTATACAGGTTGGCTAAAAAAAATTTAATAGAAAATATGAGATAATTAGCTGTATTTTAAATATACATTTTTAAACGCCGAAATAATTTTTAATTATTAAGATTGCTATAATATTATTGCAATATTGCTACAATATTAAAATAGTATAATTACAATATTGGAACAACACACCTTCGTCAACCCCAATTTTTCTAAACGGAGTTAGTTCCTTATAGTTTATAGAAAATATCTATTTTTTATCAAAAATAACTATTTTTTTTTTAAATATAGCAAAACTATGAAAAATATTGAAAATGCATAAAATAAAACGTATGCTGCCATAAAACTTTATATTAAATACATTTGAAAAATCCGATTTTCAAAAACTCTGATCTCCGTTTCTTGATCGTTAACCTGCCCTAATATTTTACAGAAATTATCGTTTAAACCCTAAAATCAAAATACTTTAGTTTTGTGCTAAGTATTGGCTTTTGATTTTGCGAAATGAAAACTTCTCTGTATTAAAATGATTTTCTATGACTTACATCAATATAGCAAAAGCTAATTTTACTAATTCAAGTTTACCACTAGTAATTTGAAATTAAAAACTAATTTTTGAAAGCTTTTTGTAATGCTTTTACTAATAATTTAATAAATAATTTAAATAGTATATGTAATAATTTATTTTTAATATATAGATTTTATAAATAGATTTTTATAATTTTTAGCTTGATAATGCAACCTTTTAAAACTAGCCGCAGAAAACACAAATAACTTTTAAATCCCCCAATCATTGAACCACCTCTCAATCAAATCTCCACCCAACCCCCAAACCTCACCTCACCATCCCAACACCTATCCAACCCGTCTCCCAAACCTCGATCCCAACCCTCCAAAACCACCATCACACCCAACCACAAACAAAAAAAAAACCATCCCACCAAGCTCATCAACCAAACCGCTCATGTACGATGAGCGCATACCTATCCTCTATTACCTCCTCGGCCGGCACGCGCACTAGCCTTTTATCGACATTGTATATAATTGTGCAATGCATATTGGCCGGTGCCAGCGGGGCCAGCCTCTCTCACTTTCTCCAAGGCCCGCAACTAGCGCGCGCGATTCGCACGAGCGCGCGACCGGCAGTCTCGGCTCCGCTAGCATCCAGGCTTGCCCGCGCGGGCGCAGATAACAACCGCCACGGCTTCTCTCTAATACCTCCTAGCTCCTCCCGATTTCCGCTTATTTTCACTCGAAAGCGATATTGCGTAAAATGCAGACCTGCCGCCCGTACAGCTGGTATAATACCTAGCAGTCGCGATTATCGGAGCCGGCGGTGCGTAGGCGACTCTGCGTTTCTACTCCTGGAAGAGCCGATGAGAAAGTCAGCTGGGATTTCAAGAAATTCGATGGCTTATACATGTGAGCTGAAGTTTGTGTAAAGTGCCGGGGATATAGGTGTGCGCGTATACGCTTCTTTTAAAGTGAAAGATTCGCGAGTTAACAGTGGGGAATGGTTGAAGGAAGTGCGAGTGGTCACTGGAAATTATTGGAGAATGCAATCGGATGGGTTTTATTCGCTTTGGGAGGAGATAGAAGAGGCGGATCGTAAAGAGGACGACGCATCGAATGGTCCGAGAAGAGCGATAGGAGGCATCCGCTTTCTGTTTTATTATGGTAGGCATGATGGGATTACTTGGTGATGATCGTGTTACGTTTACTCTTACTGCGCAGTTTTTTTTTTTTTTTTTTTTTTTGTTAAAGTTGAGGATTCGATTGATTGCCGAGGCGTGTGCAGGAAATATTGGTTGGGAGGTTAGGGAGATTGATTGGAGGATTGTTTAATGATATTGGTTATCAGTGGCCGTTATTAGAGTATTTTTGGACGAATAGGTCAAAATTCTGATTAGCAGAAGCTGGAAATACTCGGGCTGGACGAAAATACGGTCGGATTTGTTATTTTGAGATAAAAATAGTATTAATGGTGTTTTTGACTTCCTTGTTTTGGCTCCTTTAATCGATAAAAGTAAACAAAAATAAACGCATGCGTTTATATTATTAGCATCAAACGACTCAAATAAGGTTCTGAACTTTCAAAACCAATAAATATTCACAATACAAAATCAGCTTCAAACAAAACGCACTTTGAATTAACTCAAAATCACCACCTCAAATTCCCAGCAACCCACTTAAACTCTCAATAACCATCATCACCCAATCCGCTATCTCAAAGTGCCGATAAACCCAGTTTTATTAAGACGAAATCGTCCCGCCATTGTCATCGTCGACTCTGACCCATTGATCCGCCAATAGAGCAATCTTCGACGCAGGCCCGCTGCTTTCAAGCCGATTAACTCGTAGATGAATTTTTTGATATTCCCAAAGCCTCATAGGGACACTGCCGCCTTATCTGCGGCCAACTGCCTCGGATCCCATCGACTGGAACACGCGATAGCCGCATACCCACGGAGCATGCCGTGCGTAATAAATAAACCGGATAAGGCCAAAGTCGCTTCCCACGTCCCATCCAGGATTGTTTGTTTTTTTCCTCAGAGCAACACGTTGCCGAGGGGGCAAGTCGGGGGTAGGTTATCATGCAGAAGAACGACTTCCGTCTTCCGTATCTGGCGAACGGCCTTTTTTTGACTCTCTTTCTCCCACTCGCTATTTCGTCTCTGTATCGCGGAATGACGCGCTCTAGTCCAGCGTGTGAGTATCGATCCGCGATGACAGGGTGACCCGCTTGTTTTTCTGCGCGGATTCTTCGGGGTGATTTTTTATGGAGCGTCACAGTGGTACATCGGAGATGGATTTATTAATGTCTGGGAAGGTGGGAAGGTGCATCGTTCAAGATTAAGGGTTTATGTAACATTTATCTTTGTGTAGTCTCTGCATTTTCCTGAATGAAGATGGGTGATGCTGATGTTTGAGTAACTCTTAGCTGCGCCGCGAATTCCGGCTGCGTTTGCGCTCAGTTTTCATCAAATAGACATTGCAAATTTGCTCTAGCATTAAGCGCCACGGCAGACGCGCATATTTGGCGCTCCGGCTAATATGCGAATCGTTGCTTTCGTAAGGTAGGCAAACTCATTTGGGGTAATAATGAAATATTGAAATTTTTGGTTCGACGTGGTAAATTTGATTTCCAAATTGAAAATTTAGCAAGGCTTTCGGGCTGGAAATGCAAAGTTTCAAAAATTACAGAACAATGGCAATTGCAACAGTGGAAAAGAAAAAAGGCAAGAAAAAATAAGTAATACTTTCAAAAACGATCATTTCGCATGCGAACGCGTGTCCCGCGTCACGCAGCCCGAGAAGCATAGCCAAGTTTCAAAATGTATTCCGGTCATGTATAAAAAGTTGCGGTAGTACAGGGAGAAACGATATATATTATATACGCAACGATTAGCGCTGTGGCACAATGAGCTTAGAATGGAAAAAGTAACAACCCTTGCCGGCTTAAAAGTGTAGAATTCACTGATTGCAGGATTGCGCAATGTTACATGGCTGCTGCGTTTTGGTGTTAACGGTTTCTGCTTCCATGATTTATGTTGCAGCACTGACTTTATTGTCTGGTTTAATTGCTGTGCCTGGAAGTGGAGTAAAATTTAACCACAGTGTTGGAATTTTCCAAACTAATTGTTAATATGTCAAAATTTAAATATATGGAATTTTTAGTTAAAAAATTGTGACTTTCATTACATTTTATTACAATTATAATTCGCCAACAGTTAGTATTATTATATGAAATTTATTTTGAAAAACTAGGAAATATATTAGTCTACTGGATCAAATATGGATTATAAATAAAGCAAGCAGGAAAAATGCCAAACATAATTTGAAATACACATAAACCTAAACTGAAAATAACATATTTCATCTTTCCCACCCAAATTTAGCTTCTCAAAACAAAATCAATACTCATCAAAAATACGTCTACTGAAAATACAAAACAACCATTCAACAAACCCCTATAAATCCCCCTATCAACCGCATCCACAACCAGCACCAACAACAACATAAACACCTAGAACAGCCTCGAGAAAGCGTCCAATTCGTTTTTTCACCCAACAGTCAACGACCTACGTAGACTCGCAATATCGTCTCCTTAGAACTATACATATATAGAGGATCAGCCATCGAGAACGGAAGGAAGTAAAGAACTACACTAGAGTAGCGCTCCGCTTACGATAACACTTAGCGACCCGTCACATGTATATAGATGCGCGCTTTCTCCGTCGTTAGAAACGCGGAGAAAAAAATGCCGGGTTATTGTAGCCGTACTTAGCGTTATATTATGTCGTTCTGCGCGGGGGTGTTGGTAGGAGGGTTCGAGGAGAAACCAGTAGCCGCGACGATGATTGCTGGATTCGCGAATTCACGCGTCACTTCCTACGATATTGTCTTAATAGTCGTTGTTGGGATATATAGGTATTATGGGAGGGGGGTATGCGTTCCGTGTTCTTTTTTATGATTATCGGAGTAATTGTGGCTTATGTTATTATGCAATGGCGGAGAGAATGTGGGCTATTACATGGCTTGCGAAGGAATGTGTTAGATGAAGGGGATGGATGAATTGGCGTTGCTTTATTATTTACGTGGGAAGAGTTTTTTATTAATTGATTTGAATTTATTGGATGTTGTTTATTTTAGTGAATTCAAGTTTTTAAGAGAAACAAAGTTTGATTGCCTATTTAAATAAAATTCTTTTTTGCTATATATTTATTTAGGAATATTATTTTATCGTATGTACACAAAGTTGGAGAATAGATAGCGTATGTATTTAGATTTTAAAATCATAAACTCATTTAACATTTCAACTTTTATAACAACCAATTAATTCCAAAAGCATCAAAATTATAATTAAGTATCAAGAAAAAAAAATACTATTTGTTTCAAAATATTTCATAATCGATCGAAACACAACCATTCCATGCAAACAAACCATTTAAAAACATTCTACAGTCCACGAATACAAACCATATCAACAGAACACTCAATATCAAATAAAAACCTTTAATTTTCATTTCGATAAGAAATTACTTTCTTCCCCACTGCAAAAATCTCCCCTCATTACTTCCAGATGCTTGCACTTTATTGCCCTCTAAAAATCCCCAGCGCTCCGCACGCTCCCGGCGTTCTTTTTAAACGCGGAAAGACACCTATACCAGAGCCAAGACACACTCGACCAGCCACACAGAGCAGTCCAGTCACGTAATTATCTACGAGAACGTACATACTCAGCCGCCTCTGCTATCTCCCTTCGAATGTAAAACGAGAGACGTTCTTTTTTATACACGCTCGCATACATATCTATGCGAACACACCTACACCGCCTTTTTTTTTATCATGCACGGAACGGCGGACGGTTCAAGGCCTCTTCGGTCGATTCGGAAAAAAATGCATATATTCCAGGCGCGCGGCTCGCGTCGAGGGTCGCGCGGAGCCGTTTCCGTTTTTTGCCTTCCGGTTTTCGTCAATCTGCGCAGCTCGTCGATTGGACTGCCTTTTTTTCGAGCGGGAAGCAGCTATCGGCTGTGGATGGCAGTTATTGGCCGAGAGTTTTAGGGCTGCTGTTGTTGAGTGATGGCCTGTGATTTTTTTTTGAATTACGAGTTCTGAAAGCTCGTGCTTTATGTTTGAAAGGTATTGGTTTTTGATTCGTGATTTTTGGATGATTGGCTAAGTGGAATTGTGTGTTTCTGAGTTCAATAATATTCAGGAGTGAACGATAAAAAACGTAGTTTCAATAGTACAAAAAACTAACACTACATATTTTACATATTCAAATAATTAGCAAAACATCTCTAGAGGTCACGAGCGCGAATATTCAGTAAACTGATCCGATCACAACGGCGCAGTAAAACGTCGAGAATACCGGAAAATTTTTCCACGCAACGCCGAAGTCGGAAAGAAAAAAAGGAGCACTCCGGCTCGTCGCCTAAAAGCCGGAGAGCGACACCCGGCGACCTTGGCGGACAAAAAGTTCCGGAGCACGCAGAAAAGCCAGACCTCGCGTATAGCTGAAACTTCGTTTCACGAACAGTTCGATAACAACGCAGTTTCCCCCATGAGGATAATAATCGCAATATGAGTGCGCCGATTGTGAGAGTCGGATAAATTTTTCTATATACGCTGCGCTGATATTAGGGCATGTCGATATATATATATCGATTAGAAAAGAATCGAGCGTGAAAACGAAAGTGAAAAGCAGCGAATTCCTCGGCTTTTATTCGCTAAGTGTTTTTGGCAAAAAGTGAAAGTGTCACGGCGGGCCGAGCTTCGAAGAGAGAGAGAGAGAGAGAAAGATACTCTCTCGTGCGACGAGACGTTTTGCACCGTCTGCTTTTAACAGCCCTCTTAGGCGCGAGGTAGCAAATTGAGTAAAGTAACCGCTATTAGCTGCGGAGTGGAGGAACTTTTTCGCTTGAAAATTGAATGAGAGGAAATTAAGGAATCTTTGGGGCTTCTAGAGGATATTTAGGTGTAAGATTATGAAATAGTATGTTACTTTATTGTTTTTTGTAATGTAGTGCTTAGTATAATGTGTTTCTCTGGTGTATTTTTAACGATTAAACTTATGAAAATTATATATTAGTAGTATTTTTTTAGATTATTAATTTTTTGTTTAATTTTGCAATTCTTTTGATAATTAAATTTAAAAAAATCAGCAAGCTTATTCATATTTCTTAATGAGAATTTTATTCGATTGCTCTTATTTATGATAAGAAAATGTGTAACATTGTAGCTCAATGATTCTTGATGAATAACGAGATCTTGTTTCTTCACCATTTTAATCAAGTTTTTTTACTTAGGTTTAAAGTTTTTCTGATAGTGAATTATAATTCAATTACATCAATTTTATCTCTTCTTTTTCTTATGTAAAGCTATTTGAATATTATTAACAGTAATATGTAGTCATTCTTTATGGCCGCATTTCCTGCGCACTTGTCTTTATATGACTTTAATACTTTTTATAATGTCTAGGATTATCATAAAAACTGTTATAGTTTATAAGGAAATAGTTAGAGTGAAAGTATCAAATTTCTAAATACTTTTCAATTTAAAATATAATATTGAAGCAGAAAATAATGACCATATTAAATATTTTTTTATAAATTGATTGTACAGCTGTTTTCCGGTCGGAGATTAATTTCTGCTAGGGCTAGCTTTATTAATGTAACGAAAACAAGTACATAAAATAAAGAAAAAAGCATCTTTTTAGCGAATTATATTACAAACGAACATTAAACAATAAAATTCAAATTACTCTTTTGAAAAGGAACTAGTACGTATATATAATAAGCAAGCCTTAAATGTTATCAATAAACAAAATCAACGCAATTAAATTGAAAAGAGCCAATGCAAGTTATTTTAGCAACAAAGCTTGGTTATGGACATGTTATATGTATACAGAAAGATCTCTACATTATATATCTAAAAATAATGATATTTTTTAGATTGAAATCATCTGTAAAAAGTTTAATGATTGCAATTTAAACATTGTTTTATTTGAATGTTGCCATCGTTAGTCTTACAAAAACCTTCATGATGATTTAGTATCCAGAAAAAACAGACGATTGTAAAAAGTTTAATGATTATAGCGCATTGTTTCATTTAAATATTGCTTTTGTTACAGTTTTATAAAACCTTTAAGTATGATTCGAGGATTATAAAGCGTAGTTAAGTGCAAATACGGTTTAACTAAGCTGAAGATATGACATCCAGACTGATGATTAATTTCAGCTTTCTTTGTGTCAATGCCGCACTAGGATAAGCTTCTGAGTCATTAATACAATTTCTAATAAAAGAAATATGCTAGTTACGATGAATGTAACTTATTAATAAATTGATTGACAGCAAGAACATTATAACAGCGTAATAGAAGTAAAGAAAGAAATATGAAAAATTCCTTATTCATGTAGAACAAGTTTTTCTTTCCAAACGGCTTACATACATATTTTATGGAAAATATACTTTCTACATTATTGAAAAAACTTATATGCTTAAAAATGTTAATGCAATCGAAATAATAACAGATAAAAGAGTTTTGCTATTTCCACGTAAATTTAACGATAACGTGAAGGTATATACATTGTTAAAAATGTCTAATAAACCATTAAATTTAAACTTCAATTCTCAAAAATAAAAATCCTTTCAGCAATGCAACCAAACCTCGTCTCCCAAAACAATAACGTCCCTCGCAACCTTCAAAAATCGGTAACGCCGCTTTCCACTAAAACCTCACCGGCATCTCCCATCCCAGATTCCCAGCGACCTCCAAAAAGGCCGGCGAAACATCCTCCTCAATGAAAAGAAAGAAAAAAATCCTCTCTCCAACACTGCGCCTATATACATCACTATCAAAGCCCCACGGCCCATCGGCACGTGAACACCCCCACCTTCTCGGCCATCCTCCCATATATACATATCCTACATGCTCATATACCGATGAAAGCGAGAGCGAGCGCCGAGATCGGAATGACAATTCCGTAATCTGGCGGGGGCTGACGTCAAGTCAGAGTTGGTCCGCGCGCGCGAGAGCATATAGGAAGGAGCCTGAGCGTTGACACGCGCGCGCGCCTCGGGCCCCGCGCGCACGTATATAGCAGTCGAGCAGAGAAAGGAGAGCGAACGAGTAGGCCTTCCCCGTGCGTGCACTTCACGCCGGTTATAGTCTCGTGTATGTGCGAGTTGTGAGTTTTCGCGCTTTGTAAACGTTGCTGTTTCGATTTGGGGATTGTGAGGTTAGGGTTGATCGTGACTGAGTTGGTGGATTTTTTTGGAAGTGGATGGTTTGGTTTGGGGGTTAGGTGGTTTGTTTGGAGCTTGAGGTTGGTGTTTAGTGAGTTTGGGGAGTGTGTGTTTGGGAGGCGGTGAGAACAGTGCTTTGGCGAGTGTTGTGGTTGTGATGAAGTTATATCTAGTGTAGTTGTTATTTCAAAGCGGCTCTAATTCGAAGGTCTTTTTTGATTAGATAAGGTTTGGCTTGTGCGAGAGATTGAGCTGTTGTCAATGGTTTAATTAAATTAAATATATAACCATGATATTTATTACTCAATTATTTGGAATATTAATTTTATAGGAAATTGTCATTGCATCTAGTGCTTATGATAAAAGTGTAGTTTAAATAAGAGCTTGAATATAAAATTACATCATTGATAATGCGACTATCTCGAAAAAGTTTTAGTCATAATTTAAAATTTATTTTTATCATGACATTGTTGATAATATTCAATGTCAAAAAAAGTAAATCACTAAATGATTCACATCCACCATCGGCATCTCGAGTCTAGACAATATATTTCTTTAAATAAAATTAAACAAAAAAAATCAAGGTCGCCAAGTACATTAACACCGCGGCTTGCAAATCGCTAAGCTATCGAGGTGAAAGCTAAGAAGACGGCCTCATATAAACAAATACCGGCCGAAAAGCCCAAACAAAACCTGTTTCCCGCCAAGGAAAGATTAATTTCAATCTCCCTCTCATAAATACACAATTCCATTGTTAGCCACGCCAAACGCGCCTCCAAGCATTAAGCATTCATCGTACAAAATCATCTCGATTCAACTCCGCGCTCGCTCACCAGGCGGCATAAAATTGCCTTAACTCTATTAGATCCCTCCTAATTACAGAAACGACACGCTAAACATTTGAATTAACTCATCTCCTCCGTTCCCAGTGAAAACTCGCTTTAAACGTCTGTAACAACAGTCTCAATTCACGCTTTGTTCTCCGCGCAGCTCGCGAAGAAAGAAACTCAGCGCGTTTATAAACAGAAAACTCTCTCGGCTTACAGGTGCGAGAGCCGAGGAGAAAAGAAAATCAACAACGTATCCTCGCTGCTCCGAAATCCAGCGCGCGTCAGTTTGATTCCGATAAGGCCAAGAATACATAAGCACACGTGCAGTTATTGACGCCTGAAGGAGCGGAATCATATTGAATTAGTGGCGCGGCGAGTATATATAACACGCGGGGGGCTTATGAATCACGCGCTGGCGGCGAGTGTATTGTCTCCGCTGGCCGGCACCAGTTGAACACACACCAGTGCCCGCGCGCGCTGTCATGCAAACTGCTTCCGCCGACGAGCTTCCCAGTGGTACAGGAGGTTTCTTTTACACCAGCTGACCGGCTACTCGCCGGATGCTCTCAGGTGAGCGAGCGTCGAGGTTTTTGGATGTGTCGAGATGTGGTTGTGTGTTGCATAGTGAAGTGCTTGTGCGTGGGTGGCTGTGGAGTGGAAATCGCTGGTTTCTTTTGGATGGAGGTTGATTTTTTTTTAGTGATTGGAATTTTCTGAGCGTGGAGTGTTGAGAATGTAGGGAATGCATTTGCGAGTGAGATGGTAGTTTCTGAGCGGATCTAGCTTGAAGCGTAAATCATGCGATTCAGGTTAAGCAGGAGAAAATTTTAACTACGCGCAAATGATTTTGCTGGAACTGCCGGGAAAGTAAAAGTATGTCATTTGGATTGACGCCCTGTTTGCTGTTGCGGAGAAAAATCTTGGTTTGGTTTTTTGTTTTTGGAGCAATGTCATCACTGATGTAATAAGGCATTGCAAGATTGATTAAATGAGAGAAATTTTTTTGTGTTTGACCAGCAAATTAATTTTTTTTTTCGTATTATTATAAGATGTACATTTTTATAATTAATTTATGTATGAAATCCTTTTAAATACTAACCTGCTTACAGATTTGAGTCCCCGTAAAAATTCATTTACTTTTTTTCTTGGAACTTATCTATGTTCACATTAGTATTAAATACGTTTTAAATGCAGTGATATGGATCCTTGCATGTTAAACTGATTATACATAATTAGAATTAAATGAGCTCATTTTGAGTAAAAACTGAATTTTTTGTGAAGTCGCTTAATTACAATTTTAATTACAATTTCAAATGAAATTAGAGCTGATTTACGGATAAAGAGTTTTGAATTTTCAAAATCTAATGCAATAAATCTTTTGATCAATTTTCACTTTAGGTTTTATTTTAGTGAATGAAAGTGAAACTACTTCTGAAAATTGAAAAGTCTTCTTTTATGATGGTCAGATAAAAGTCCCTTTTTATTATTTATTACATGTTATTAATTTTTTAATTTATTCTCTTTGTTATTACAGTGTATTGAATCTCTTTGTTCATAAATAAATCATACTTTTAGTATTGTTTAGTATACGTTGACAAAGATACTTAATAGCGTGTTCAGTATTCTTTGCATGAAAAGAAATTAAAGTGTTAGTACTGTTTAATCTTTTAAAAATTAGCATTATAAATCAAAGTGTATATAAATTTATTTATTTATTTATTCATTCATTAATTTACAATTATGGAATATTTCATTTATAAATTATTTATAATTTTTTACATTCATTGAATGTTTTTAAGGCTATAACCTCGTAAACTTATAGTCAATAAGTTAGTGTAGTCCTTTTCTGGGAATTTATATTTCCAGAAAAACATTTCTCAAAAATCGTCCAGACTATCTTTCAGTCAGCGCCTATCAGCCAGTCAAGCAGTACGTCTTAATTGACTGAGTCACGAAGCTCGATTTATATAATAATTATTTAATTTATTGTTTGAATTTTTCGACAGTATATATACGTTATTTACGTCATTTTGAAAATTTACTTTTTACATTCATTTAAAAATTTTCAAACTACTCGATTTTCTCAAAGCCGCAAAATGTAGAATGGTCCGGTTTTGGTCGAGTAGTAAATAAACTAGTAATTATGAAATTTAGTATGAAAACTTTAAGTTGGGAAAAAGAATTTCTAGGAATAAGCAACTGAATTTATTAAATACATGAAGCTTAGAAAAAAATTTTTTCTTTAATTTCCTGAAGAAATATGTTAAAACACTTTAAAAACCTAGTGCACTTTTTTAACTACGTTCAACATAAAAGAAATATAATAAAATCTACGTTTTATAATAATTCTCTATTTAAACTACGGATTCAGCACTTGAATTGACCCAGTTGGATATTTTCCAAGCGCCCTTATTTGGCCACTGATATTCTCTTTTATTAATTGGTGTGTAACGATGAAATAACGAAATGATATATTTTATCCTTTTTTACATTACAATTAATCAAGGAAATCTATCTATTATAATAAATAGTGTAATTTTAATGCCGAAGACATTCATCCTTCTAAAAAGAAATAAAGACTTCCAACCACAATAGCTATATAATACATCGATATTCTTAAACACGCACACACGAAAAAAAAAACCACGAACACACTACAAAACATCCATACCAAGCGCTCCTCAACTCCACAATCATAAATCTCAACCAGCTCGCGCATCCTCATCATCATAACGAGCGCTGACTAATAAGTTCAAGGCTCCGCATCGCAGTAGCCTTAAATATTCACCTTCTCGCTAATCGCCAACTCCGGCATTCCGGATTTCGCAAGCTTTTTCGCTACTAGCCACCGTTTAAAGGCCAAACACGCAATATTTACCTCGAGTTTATTCGTCTCTTGACATTGGTAGCACGTATAAAGTCGAGCGAAATTTTATCGAGCCCGATATATATATAGCCAGCCAGCTCGTAGTCGTCATAATTGTTTATGTAATACGAATTGCGGCGTCGAGGAGCGCGCGCCGAGGCATGGACCCGCTGCTAAAGTACTCAAGGCCGTTCGCGCAAGCGCTGCAGTATATACAGCGCATTATTTGTGCCAGGCGCGGAGTGAGGATCGCACAGGCCGGCTGGAAAGTAAAAAGATATATAGACGCGCGTTTTATCCGGTTCTGCCTGTAACTGGGTCACGTATATCGCCAGCCGCGCGCTCTCGGACTTTCGAACCCTTTTTTCTCTCTCGTGGAGCGCGGAGCTCGGACTCTCGTTTTTTTTTTTCCTGGCGATGGTTAGTCGTGAGGTTCGCGGGTTTGGTATGAGCGTAAGCGTGCTCTTAATTATAGCGTGGTGGATGTGGAAAATGTGATGGGTTGGGTGCTTTGAGGAGTTTTAATGAAGTGCTTGCTTTGGGTGGAGCTTTTGGTTTGTTGGTAGATGCATTGTGCAAGTGTTTGAATGCGTTTGTCGAAGAATGTCTGGGGTTTGAGATGAAGTTTCAGGCTTTCTTTCATATAGTAGTGAATGATAGGAAATATGTAGTGGGCTTATAGTTAGTATGTTTTTTTGTTGCATATAATGAATACCTAATTAGTATATTTTTGAGACCAATTACTATAATACAGTTTTAATAGTATTTACCTTAATAATGAAGACATTTATTTGATACTCAATACGGAAAAACTCTTATACGTTTTTATATACATAAAATTCGCTTAATTCAAAAAACAATATAATCTAAATATATATAAATGAAAACAAATTTGCTTTACTTATCAATAATTAAACAGTCAGAGAGAAGAAAAGATAAGAACTTTCGGGCAAAATATAATAAAATATAACTAGGAGGAATATATGGTCTTTTCCTTGAAAATTAACATTAAAGTCACCTAAAATTGTTGGTTATGACCTTCTGTTTATACAGTTTGACTCGAACATAAATTTGTAAAATTAAATGACATTTAAATTGCAAAGAAATTTTTTTACTAATTCTGTCATTTGTTCTTAGCGTTAACACATTAAAATGGAATAGAGGATGATAATTTTTTATGAAAGTTTTATATGTAATGGTATTATTCTTAATATAAAAAGATATTTGGTTGATTTTTGATTAATTATTGATTAATTTCTTTGTCAATTAAAACATAAATCAAAGTTAATTTTTTTTTTTTTTCATAAATTAAAAAATATGAAAAAGGAACTTTTGGATGAGTTTGTACAGCTTGAACTTCAGACATTAAAAGTGAGTGATAAGTGTAAAATTTTATGATGGATCTCAAATTTTCTTGATTGATCTCAAAATTGAAGTCAAAAATGGATAAAGTATAAGTAGAGTGTTTTCAAATTCAAATAACATTTGCTGTCCTATCAGTACTTGGTATTCAAAAGTAAATCGGTTTGCTATCATCTTTGTAAAGTGTTGTTGTAAGATTCATAATATTTTACATCTAGGTACTTCAATATATGTGCAATTCATTGCCAAATTTTTCTTCACCAATCTTACATCAATATTCAACATTAATACGCTGCATTTTAAATAAAAGTTATCTTGAAAAATTTAATCAATTTTACTCTCATTAATAATAAAGACTATTACATAGAATTAAGAAATTGTGATTAGATAAAAATGTTCTTCTTGAAAATTAATTCTATTTGTTATGAAGATCATAAATTACAGATTTATTATCATGATGCAATACCAGAAATGTATTTAAAAAGTTGTTTTATTAAAATTATTCCATTTCTAGTTGAGTTATAGTAATGATTTAGTTATAAAGATAACATTAAGCATAAAATTAATAATTTTTACCAATAATGAAATAAATAAATAAATAAAATTTTATTCAATTTTCAATAATGCAAAATTTTAATAAACTTATTTTGGTATAATCTTTTACATTACATTTTGGATTATATTCTCTATAGATTAGTCAAGGACAATATGGTTGATTTCGCCTTTGTTTTGAAAACTTGATAACAAATTAACCTCAACTAACTCAATTTTCGTCCGCGTAAACGTACACCTATTCCACAAAATAATGAAAAAATCGGAAAAATCTCTAAATAATCAAGAAAAATAAATCACCACCTAGTCCACAAACGCCTCCAAGCATCACCACAATCATATAACAAAACTCAAGTCACGTGTGATCAATCGCGCATCGGCAAAACGTAATGATAAAAAAATTCCCGTACAAGTAACAAGACCCACCTCCGCGTTTATCGGTGAGAGCTCGTTAACACAATAAATAGATAAGAGGGCAAGCAAGAATCGCGCGAGCTAACGCAGCTGTCAAGAGCGTTGGGGAAAAATCCTGACTCTGTCTTGTCTCTTCAATTTCAGTGGAGTCGTCGTCCAGCTCGGTCGCGAGAACAGGAGACTGAATGGATCCGGCTAGTCTGTGCCTGGAGCTGCCGCGGCTGCGAAAGTGCGGCGGTCTAATTATGATCAGCCTGCTAATTGGTCTGCTCGTGCCGAGCGCCGCTTCCTCGTACAGCATCGGCGTCGGCATCTCAGACACAACCGGACCCGTGGCCGAGGTCGTCTTTGTAAGTCTATTGTATCTATTGTCTTTGCGAGAGAAAGAGATTGACTGCCGAGCAGAACTTTACTTACTTCGAGTTTGCGGATGCGCTTGCGGAGCTTTTGTGCTCTGAGAGATGCGAGAGTATGTGTCGATACTGATACTTTTTGCTTTCATTGATAATAATGGATATAGGGGAGGTTTGTGATCTCATGTACATATATCTATAGATGGGTATCGTGTAGACCTTTTCGGAACGCTATATATGTTTTTTTCCTTTTTATGTATGAATTTGAAAAGTTTTAATGATATTATAGATTGAGAGAACTATTGGGACTCATTTACCTTCGTTAAATGTAGTAATTGTATTTGTATTGAATAAAAGATGCTTGCAATTTACTCAAAAAGCCTAATTTTGTTGGATCTTTCAGTAGCAGTTATTGTAAGCCAAATCATTTAAGCAGTTACGAATTTTACACAAAATTGTATTATTTTTATCCATAACTCTATAGATGATTGAATTTTTAAAGTGATGAAAACCTTCCGGATTGCGAATTAATTGTAATAAGAAAATTATACAAATATTTATAAAATTGTGAGATATGATTCTCTTAAAAGTCGAGAAATATAAATGACCTTTTGTACAGTTTTTCATAAAATATATTAATTAATTTCTGATGAACGTAACATTCAATTAAAACAAAGAAATCGTATTTTTGAAATGCTATTTATACTCTTTTACTTCAGTACCTCATACAATAACTGTTATTGGCTTAGTTATTGGTATTATTATTAATGCATCAATATTAGTATACACCCCAATGGAAAAATGGAAAATATCCGAATCGTAACAAAAACATACGGAAACGCACACGAACGTACGTAAACGTACGCAAACGTATGCAAACGTACTGAAATGTACGCGAATGTACAAAACTTTCTTTTTATTTGGATGTTTAGCTTCGTATTCTCTTTCTCTTACTCTCTCACTCTCTCTTTAATAATTAATTAATACTTATAAATGAGAGAATGAGTATAAGAAGCTAAATACCCGAATGAAAAAA
>UELX01002778.1:0-28085 GCA_900480035.1 Eupelmus urozonus
CTCGCTCCGCTCGGGCAGCAAACCTACCCGCGGGAATAATCTGCGACTTTACTCCCTTGTTGCATAATGTACTATTAGAGCCTCATCAAAATCTATTTCCAGAAGATGTGATATTTTTTTATTATCTACTACCAATCTAATAGCTTTTTATATTTCTTATATTACAGCTTTTATCTGTTTCAAATGAAGGTACTATCATTGCAACTGATCCTTTCGACCTTAATTATTCTTTGTATTAATGGAAATTTTGGAAATCCTGCTGTTTCTACAAGAACTGTTGTTAGTCGTCTGTTCGAAAGACCAGGTAAAACATATTTAAATTTTATTGACAGAAATACTAGAAATTTTCTTATTTTTCATTCAATACCTATATCTTTTCATAAATTATCTCGAAAGTAATTTTATCAAATTTTGTGCCGTACGAATATACATATATAGTATACATCAATAATTTTTACAATGTTATAGAATTTTGCTATAAATCAAAAGAGGAAGGAAATTGTGAGCAAAAAACGAACGATAACTTATTAAGATATTATTATGATTCTATTCGGGATGAATGCTTAATTTTTAGATATTCTGGATGTAATGGAAACAAAAATAGATTCTACGATAAAAGAAGCTGCAAACAGATATGCATGATTTTTGGTACATGTTATTAACAATAATTTATTTTTACTACTTTACCCAAAAATATTATTCAATCATAAAATTTATTAAATTATTTAAGATTGGCCAAAAGATTGCATATTGTCAGAATGGTCCGATTGGAGTAGTTGCTCTAAGTGTAATGAACTTCAAATTCGTGAAAAAAAAACTTTGGTAAATTTTATCTATACAAAATATTCTACTTACACATATGATTATTTGCTTTCTATCACTTTAGGTTGAACCTATAAACGGTGGAAAATTATGTGGAAAAAAATTTGAAGTCAAAGCGTGTAATAGGACATTATGCAACAGACATAATTTACGACGTAATAGGAATATGTATAGAAGGATCTAATAAATGTGCGTCGAAAATTGAATAATCAAATGTTTGTTACTTGATGTTTGATCTTAGACATACAAGGAGGATCAAAGAGTTTACAACGTTAACATCTTCGCAAACTAATTTATAAAATTTCTGAAGCAGATTTTACAAAGTAGAAATGAAAATTAAAAATTTTTTTCGTGTTAGCTGTTATAGTAGCTTTCAAGATTCAAGAAAGTCACGTTTTATTTTCCTGATAACTAAATTGTTGTCGAGTAGTCCGATCTAATCCGCAACTCAATTCGAGCTCAGCACCTGAAGTTTCAACTTGAGTAACTCAATTTTTTTCGCGTACTCCTTTTTGAACAGGTTTTTTATGTAATTGGATGCTTCTGAATTTCACTTATATTGATAAGTTTGTTTCGCCTCGTTTTACAAATTATAACTAAAATTATTTAGAGCATGGTTCATTTAAAATACTTTTTTTTATTTAATTTCTTTAACAATAATATAAATTGTAATAAGAAGGTAACAGTGGGTGTCATGCTGTATAATGCATACACTACACACACTACACTACACAAATACACTAATTTTGCTTATATTAAAAAAATTGCATAAATATTATTATTTTGAGTAAAGAACTTATTAATCTGTTTAATTTAATAAACAAATAAATTGATAAATAATTATGGTACTTTCCCTCAATTACAATCAATTAACATAATTTATTACTATAAGATTTTTGTATATTTAAATTTTGAAATCTCTTAATGTAACTAGTAGGTATAAGTCTAAAATTTTTCTTTATAGCTTTTGGCATACTGTAGAAGTTCAAGAGCTTCAGTCGAACGGAAACCAGCCACATGGATAGACGTTCTTTGACGGGGGACTATAAATAGTCGCTGCGTGATCGTGATGTGTATCTTTACAACGAAAGCTCAACTTTTCTGTTTTATCGATTTTTTTAAATATGTTTTTAAATAATTATTCTAAATTACGGATGTCTTATTATACTTTTATTTCGTATTGCTTTGTAGTTTTCAAATGTGTTAATCTTTAAGAAGCAAAGAAGCTATAAAAATAAGCTTTTTTAAGAATTCGGTAAGAGTAAATATTTACATGATATATATTTTAACATTAATTTTATTAGAAATCTATTACGTAAATAATTTATTAATATTCTTCTAAAATATTATATCATTACGCAAAAAGTAGAAACATTGTAACTACAGTAAAAAAATTTTTGTCATTAAAGAGTATTTTTTCTTGAATCTTCCTCACTATTTTTAGAAACCTTTTATAAATATGAATTCCCAATTATGTGTATTCAAAAAACATTAAATTGGTTTTTTAATTGTATTTTTTTGTACTTCCTCGATATTTATATTGTTCCTAAAAGTGATAGTTATTAAATATTATAGTATTATAATTTACGTTTTGAAACTCTCTAAAGTGTTTTTTATGTAATTTAATAAATTTAATTAATTGTTTAGAAGTAATTGCTTAAGATCGGTAGAAAATTGATCTTTGCCGAACCAAGTTGTTAAAAATCAGAGTATTTCAAATTGTCCATTATCAACGTTTTGGCAGACTTGACAACGGACCTTATCAAAACTTAACAGTTTTAAAATATATCTAATTAATTAAGTTATCGGTGTGGATGTAATATTTAAACAATTTTTCAACTTCACAAACGTATTGCACAAAAATAATCAAAATCCCATGGTGGAAAGCTATTATCAGCAGGTTCTTGACAAACTAGCCAGAGGCTATTTCATTATTATTTTCTTTGATAATGTTTGTGTGATTCGTGAATATTATTGAAATATTTTTAAGGAAAAACCACTTTCACTTTGAAAAATGTATTAATAAATGTTTTAGGTTATTTATACGTAGTCGATTATTACAATGATTTTGAATAAAATTGAGATTATTGGGGTAAAGTATATTTACCTAATATGCTTTATCGCCAGTGTTTTAAGTGATAATTGTAAAGTTGACTGGATAGAATCTGGAAAGGAAGTATCTGAGTCTCAATACGTCGTTGAATTATCTATTATTAATACAACAGGACACTTGCGAACTTATTTTCCGAATACATATTATGATAGTAAGTTTTAATTTAATTACACTTTTTTAAAAATTAATATTTTTGTGTGATAACATTTTAGTACTTTAAACATTTTCTTATTTTTCAGTTACAATAAAATCAAAATTAAATAATAAATTCAATTCTTTTTATTTCTCAATGAGTAATCTCAATAAAACTTTGAGTTTTGGAAATTTAGAGTTACGAGATAAAGATTTATCCAGGTTTCATAATGGTCCTTACTGCCTTAATAAAATTATTGACGGACCATCTAATCCTTGGAAATCAAAAATAATAATTGGTTGGCAAAGTCCAGGAGTAGATAGCGGCTGTATTGAAATCAAGTAAGTATAAATGTTATTTGTTAATTGCATAAATTAAAAATTTATTTTTCTAATACTTATACTTCAATGATAAAGCTGTTGCCAATTTATTTGCACTTTTGTAGATTTCTCTGGATTAATTTATCATTTATACATCTATACATATATAGATAAAGAAAGAATGCTTCAATAATAATATTGATAAAGCTCGAAATAGTTTGTGATATCTAATTTCGAAATAATTTTATATTTAAAAAAAAAAGTAAATATACTTAGTATACTTACTTTTTTTAGTATTCTTACTTAGTATACTTAGTATTAAAACTATATACTATACACATAGGAATGTTAAATTAATGTTGGGGAAGCTACTTATCCATAAATTAGCAGTAGTTTTTTTACTTTATATAGTATTGGAAAAAATCTATCTATCTACTCAATGTATTAATTCACCCGTTTATCCAATGTTTACAAATTCGAATATATGTAAATACAAACACTTGGCAATTTTTTAAAAAGAAGAAAACCAAAAACTATTACTAAAAAAAAAAAAATAAGATTAAAATCGGATAATAAATAAAAACTTTCCTTGGAAAAAAGAACAGGATTTCGACTTTTTTAAATTAAAAACATTTATTCGCTCAAAGTATCAATTTTCTTAGGAAAATATTTTTATATTATTATCTTATTTCCTACATTTTAATACTTTATGCCACAGTCTATAACTTTAAAAGCCTACTTTAAAATGATTTTTTGGTTTTTGTGGCATAAAATACGGTTTGATACTAGTGCGCAAGGTGATTTTTGCCTCAAAAACGAACTTCTCGCTTAGCTCGGGTGAAAAATCTCTCGCGAGGCAAATACCACCCACTTTCCACGTTTATTTCGAAATGTACTATTAGTGAAGTGTTAAAATATATTATATTACAAGGTCATTTATTACGCTGTACATATATGAAAATAACTATATTTTAATTGTAAATGTTTAAACCACTCTGTAAAGTAATAAGAAGTTATTTATAATTTAACGGAACTTCTTATTTTTAGAGCAAATATAAAAGAAACTGACTTAAGGTATCACACAGCAAATTTAACAGTTTGTCAAGATCCAAGAGTTGCTTTAGATGACCCAGGAGAAATTTTAAAAAACTGTTGCGCTTGCGATGAAGGAAAGTATGAATTATCCTTCGAGGGACGTTGGTCGAGGTACACGCATCCAAAAGTAAATAAATTCACAAATAATTATTAAAAGTATGAGAAAACGGAAAGTAAACATATGGACTATCCTTTAGCACTTTCCAGACAAACAATTGTTAGCCGTTTTCCCAGCAATTGTTGGAGCATCTCACGACCCTGATTATCAATTTTGGCAGCCTTACACTAATGCTAGTGACGGGTTAAAGGAATTTGCCAAACGCGGCTATATTTTAGATTTAGAATTAGAACTCAAATCTAAGGTAAGTTTGATCTTTTTTTTTTTTTTTTTTTTTATTAGAATATTTAATTAATTTTAAATTTATACTAAAACCCTAAAAATTATTTAATTTATTCAATTTGAATATATAAACTATGTAATTTTAAAATTGTTATAGATTTCTTTTATAAATACTTTAATAAAATTTCAAGGGGTAAATTATCAAAATAAGACACGGAAATCCTATGCTGGACTAAGAGTAAATAACAAGAATCACGTTGTATCACTTGTTGCAAAAATAGGTAAAGAATTATAATATTTTATAAAAGATTTTACTGATTATTGCGTAAAAATATGTTTATTATATGCGTAAGTCTTATAATAATTAAATTGGATACTTTTATTAATCAGTATAAGCACATGTCTCTTATAAATAATAAATACTTTTTTCTGCTATAAAGTTTATATTTTATACAAAAAAAAAAAAAATAATAATAAAAATTACAGCTCCTTCACCTGATTGGTTCATTGGTGTATCATCGTTAGAATTATGTCAAGCTGACTGCACTTGGATTAAAAGTAAAACTTTAAATTTATATGCTTATGATGCTGGAGTAGTAGATGGTATAGTTTTTGAAGTAAGTTTATCAAATCATTGTTATTAATATAATTATTTTTAAATGAATATTTCAGTAAGCTAAAGATTTTGAATAATCGTAATTAAGTTTGAAAATAAATTTATTATTTAAAACTCTTTGAAACTTTTTCTGTGTCTAAAAAATGTAGGATCCCATTTGCTTATGCACATACTTATGCGATCTCCTAGAAACATTATGCTCTTTAACCTAAAAACTTAATGAAAAAACTGGATTCTTGTAATAATTATCAACAACAATGAATATTTTCAATAGTTTTAATAAAAAAATTCATTAATTAAACTGTATGCTTCAGCCTCCTGGAAAACCTACGGATCCTCCGGATGTAATTCAAAGTTTAAATATGACTTGGCCTCCACCTTCAGAAAATGGTACTGAGTCACCGTTTTATGACAAAACCAATAATACTCATGATGTAAGACCTTTTGCAATAGTCCACTTTGAAAGGTTAAGGGGATCAGAGGAGAGTTGTCAGCGTTCTGCGATAATAGGTAAACTAATAGATAAAATTCTTTGAAATCGCTTTAATAATATGTATGATTTGAGCAATGATATATAATTTTATAAGAGCATAAATATATTATTATTTTAATTATGATAAACATACAATAATTTCAGTAGAGAAATATTCAATTGTAACTTTCTAGTTTTACGTTACTTTTATTGAAACTTTAAGGGAATATCAAGCTCTGCTTTTAGAATTATTACAATGGTCAATATATTTCATTTTGTCTAAATCAAATATAAGTTTACAAATATTTTTTATTGTATTAAAAGATACCGACTGCGTTACTGAGTGGGGCGAATGGGAAGATTGTTCACAAACATGTGGAAGTGGATTGAAAAAAAGAACAAGAAAACTAAAAGACAATTACAATAGCGATTCTTGTCCTCTAGAACTTACTGATCGCCAACCTTGTTCGGGAAAGAAAGGAACAGATAAAGATTGGTAAATATCAAATACCTCAAATTATTTTAGACAATATTTTTAGTAACACGAAGTATTTTTCAGTAAGGAAAAAGTTACAGAAGAAGATTGCGAATTTACAGAATGGACAGAGTGGTCTCAATGCACTCTGGCCTGCGGTCCAGAAACGACCACTCGCAGCCGGACTCTAAAATTGTATAATAAAAAGCAAGAATGTGAAAGCATGTTTCGTGACATGAACAAAGAATATAAAGAATCAGAAACAACTGAATGTGGTAATCCACCGTGCCCAGATCCTGAATCCTACGTAAGTAAAAAGTATTATTGATAAAAATATAAGGATAAAACGTAAATTAAATTGTCTTTATTTTAGGACTGCTTTGATTTGCAATACAATGAGTGGTCAGACTGGACTGAGTGTTCTGTAACACAAGGTACAGGCGTTCAAGTGCGGTACAGAACTGTAAAGGTAATATTTATATAATTATTGTGTTACAATTAACAGAAATTTGTATAAACATTAGATCACTTACTTTGTGTCTGTGCGAGTGCTAGCGCGCGCGCGTGTGTGTGTGTGTAAGCGAAGAAGAGCGATATCCTTAGTATGTATATATATATTTATATATTATTCCTTTATTTTAGGAAAAAAACACAATGGGCTATAGTCTTTGTTCATTAGATAAAAAACCGTGTACTATTGTTATTGAAAATCCAATAGTAATTCCAACTACACCTAATGTTACAAGCGGTAAACTTGATAAACTTGATAAACCTGATCAATTTGATACATCAGTTATAAATCCATCAAGTCCAGAAGAATCATCTGTTATGACTATTCAACCTCCGTTAGAAAAACCAAGTAAAACGAATTTCCAATTTCTGTATATATTTACTCTGAAAAATTTATTGATGATTCCATTGATAAATATTCATTTGACAATAAGTCTTCTCTTTAATGAACCTCTGGTGAGTCTTTCGTGAGACTTGGGCGGGTTTTGTACGTGTTGTAGCTAAGTTAAGTTAAAAACAATTTTTTAAATCTATAACATTAATGTAACCTTTGTCTAAATAATAAACTTGAAAGTTGTTCGTTAATTATTTAAAAATATAATACTTATGATACGTACATACTGTTTTCATATCAAACAGAAATTACAACAGAAAAAATCCAAATGATACATAACTAATTCAAATATTAATTTGCTATGTATATGTTTGCAAAAAATGATTTAGTGCAATTTTTTACATAATATTTCTATTATTTTTAGTCCCTAGTAGAAATGAATCCATCTTATGGTTAGTTTTTGCCTAGTAAAAAACGTTTCAGTGCTGTTTCTTATCCCTTAACCATTTTAAGTGAGTCAGTTTCCATCAGGGATTTTAATGTTATTTCAAAAAGATGACAATTTTCATGAAAAAAAAAGTCAATGCAACTTTCATTTTAACATGAAATAATACAATGATTATTTTTTTAAAACTTTTAATAAAATTTATAAACGTACATACTTTGCAAGATGATAAACATGTTCAAACTTGAATAATAAAATGTAAAATAAATGGTTCATTTTTAAAATAATTTTATTTGAAATATAAATTTTTTTTTCCAAAGGAAAAGTGTTACGAACTTTAGAACTTCAATTTTTTATTGATATCAAAATATTTTTTAGCTTTTAAACAATATTTTCTAAGCTTTTTATCAATGTACAGTCAATTTCGCTTTCTTGTATTTCTCAGAATTAAAATTTAATGGACACCGACAGACTAACTAAAAATTGTACTAAATGACTGAAATATAATACAATCACTACATGCACCTGTCTTGCAAAAACTTAGCATTAGATTTTAGATAAAACACAAAGGACTCATGTGACACTGTATAAGTTTTATCTAAAACTTATCAGAGGTTTTTTAAAAGGGTTATACAAATTTATACTCAGTACATACGTGATTGATATAACTTTTATAATTCTTATAATTTTATAGATTATTGTGATGAACCAAAAGATGAAGGAGTTTGCCCAGACAAAGACCCTGATTCCCTAGTAAGATATTATTATGATTCTGCAGCCAATGATTGCATATTTTTTACATATTCCGGTTGTGGTGGAAACAACAATCGATTTAACGATATAGAGTCATGTAAGGATAGATGCATGATCTACGGTGAGTATTATTGAAAATATATTATCTTTATTGCACTATCTCTTTCAGTTCTATGATTTTCTATCCTTAACAACAATGTTCATGAAAATACATGATATATATTCAATTATTTTAGGCCGACCAATAGATTGTGTAGTATCAGAATGGGAAGAATGGAGTTCATGCCATAACGCTTGTAAAGGAACCCAAACCAGAATAAAAAAAGTTTTGGTAAATATTATCTATGCATTTACGTACTATCTGCTTGGGCACCTAAATACTAGTTTTTTTCGTTTCTTAGGTTGAACCTAAAAATGGTGGACGTCCTTGCGGCTACACATACGACGTTAAACTATGTTGCCCGGAACCACACCATAATGGTTAAGTAAATACTGCAAATAAATAGACATGATGTTACCTAGAAATAGATTAAAAATAATGTATTCTCAGGAATAATTTGTATATGGCTGATTATCACAAAACTGTTTGTTTTAATGCTTCCACTCGAGTACCACTGATGATTTAAAAATATTTTTAAATTGTCAAGAAGACAAAATACTTCTTAATGTATTTAACAAATGAAGATAAATAATTTAGTTTTTTGTACAAATTTATATGAATGGTTATGGTATGCGCAGTCTATGTAATTACTGTGGTATGCGTATTATAACAAAACGTTATAATAAAAATTTTGTTAAATTTCGGATTGTATGCTATATTAAATGGGTTCCATAATTTCCTCGGCTTTGAGAAGAGAATAAAATATATAACGAGGTTATTCGTATTTTTATTAATCTGTTACATCAACAATGTGAGACGAAAGCTTCAATGCCTGCTTTAATAAAACAAAACAGAACAAAAATAGTATAATTTCATATCTAAATTTAGTAAATTTAGTAAAACACCAACATTCAAAATTTCAATACACGTACGCGTGAATTTTGTTAGCTACACCAGTTTACATCATCATCAAATCATTAATGATATTGATAACTGGACAATCCTAATCTCCCAGAAGTCAACACAATAACACTGACCAAGCCGACTAACCATCCACAGCCTCTTTACGCTAACCACTTACCGATCGAAGACGCAGCGGCAGGAATAAAACACCTGCCACTACCGGACTACGCAGCGAGTTTATAGCAATAAAACTGTCGGCCGGCAGTAAATTTTTAGCGCGACGGCAATAGCGTCGCGCTCTTTACGGCTCTTGGCAAAAAGCGAAAAGACGAAAATGAAAAGAAGTAACGATGCTCGAGCCGTGGTTGGTCAACGACACGTCTAATGGCCTCCTCGATGCGCAGAGTCGCCGCGAGCGCGTGTGTCATTATTTCAATTATTTCATTACTCGCTACCAGTCGTGCACGATATAATGCATATAATCAAGAGTCTATGTTATTGCCCGGGTCCCTCTTGGTCAAGCAGAAGGGGTATATAGGTGGAATGAAAATGATGCGTGTTCGTGGTTAGGAGTAATGCCGCGCGAGAGCTTTCGTGTTCTTTCTTCTAGATGATTTTATCGGTTCAGATGTGCGTTAGTTTTGCTTTGTTTTTTAGAGCTGATTTGCATATATAAGTGTATTAAAAATGTTAAACAGTTCGTGGTATTTTTGAGATTGCAAATTTTAGCATCACTGATTTGAATTTATCTTTTGCAAAAAAATCATACATTTTCAAAAAATGTACCGATGACTTATTGATTATTTAAAATTATAAAACAACCTAAACCGCCATACAATCATCACTTGAAATTGCATCGCATAACACAGATAAACCTCAGTTAAACCAAAACCCCGACATTCTTGAAGAAAAAAACAACCAACACCAAAACTCGAAACCTCTCAAATAAAACTTCACTACCCACTCCTAACGAACGATAATAACAGCCCTCCGTTTTATTTTCTATCCCTGCACCTCCAAGATCCCCTGCCCACATCCATAGCTCTCCAAAGCAGGAGCAAAGAAAAAGCCAGCGAAAACCAAAAGATGATAAATACGTAAGAGCTCCACACTATACCCTCCCCGGCTTTTCCCGGCGTACACGGATTTTAATAACCGGCGTAAATTTACACTCGCAGCTTATGCGCTCGCGCTCGCCACGAAAGAGAGAGAAGTTAATACATTTTACGGCGATGCATTCGCGCGATCCTCGGAACAGCAGCAGCAGCAGCAGCACGCACGCGTGCGGAGTAGTAAATAGCCGCGCGGCGCGCATAGTCTTATCGGCGCCGGTTTTCAAGAGTCAGCCGGTCGCCGCGCGCGGAAAAAAGCGCTAAGAGCTCGGCGTCACGCATATCGCTCTCGCCGGATATGGAAAGTTCGCGCGAACGCTAGATCGGCTTCGATCCCTCGTTTTCTGCATGCGAGAGATGCTTGCTTCACTTTTTTTTCTTTTTTTTTTGCAGCGGCGCTGCTTGAAGCGAGGATGACGAATGGCCCTTTGTGCTCTTTAGGCTGGAAGAATGTAGGCCTCTCGACGTTTACTGCCGGTTAAGTAATTTTTCTCGGAGAGGATCGCGTCGTTAACCATAGTTGTTTTCAGCTTGCCGCCTGGAAGTGTGAGGTTTTTCGGGTGGGATGAGGGTGAGGTTTGTGTGGGGTTGGTCGATTGGGTTTCGTATGGTTGGTTTTGATTTGGTTTTTATGGAATTCTAGAAAAATTCCTAGAATGACTTGTGGGCTTAGGAATATTGATGAATTGAAGAAATATTGATAAATGCTGTTAGTTTAATCTTTTAAGGAAGTTAAACATATCTAGTAAGTATCGTTGAAAAATGAACCGGTACACAAACCGGTATACCTAAATAATCTATCCCTTCTCTCTCAAAATGAACTTAAATATTTTCCATCAAACGTACAAAACCGAACCATACAGAAACTCTCTCCTATAACCAGCGCGCCAACCTCCCCTGCCAAGCCCAAACTAAAAAAACACCCTGCTTAACTTTCCCGGTCATTAAAAAATTCCTCCGCGATCGGCATTTTTCGGATGCCTCTCCATCGATACACGCACGCAGCCAAGATATCGCGAGAAAAAAAGGCAAGAAGCGCGCTAGACTCTAGAGCTATACGCGCATCCCTTTTTAACGATGTCGTAATAACTTCCTGGTCGAAGAGAGAGAGAGAGAGTCGGAAACTAGTAATGGTCCATCGGCTGTGCGTTTCGCGCCCATAAAACGCGATGTGCGCGCTCCAGCTCGCGTCGCTCTTTAAGAACGTCCAGAGAGAGAGAGCAGGCTTTTTTTGCCTTTTATTCCCCCGAGCGGTGAACGAGGCGTTATTACATGTAGAACGAAAGCAGCCGCGCATGCCGAAGAAGCCGCGTGCGCGTATGCGGCTATATAGCCCCGAGCCGTGCGTCGCTCGGGCATTTTCACTTAAACGACGATTTCAAAGATGCGTACGCGCGCGACGAGTTGGATATGCGCTTGGAGATGGGCTTTTTTCTTTTGAGATGACGAGGGGATGTTACGGTTCTTTCGGTGCGATTTCTCGAGATGGGATTCGAAGCTGGTGTTGAGTTGTGGGGTGTAGTGGATAAAGTTTTTGGTTGTTGAGTCTGTATACTAGATTTTTAACGTGATCACGAGTCACTTTAACTTCAACGATGAATTTTCATCGTCGCTATTGAATTATCCGCAAGTAGTCATTTGCGAAGGTATTGTATTGCAACGAATCTAGAAGCATAATTTCGCCAAATTACAAACTACTTCAGCGAACGAATTAAACGCTCCGCGGCTCCAGGATCATCATCCTCTCATTCAATTCTCTTCACTCGATATGCGCGCAGCAGCATCGGGCAAAACATCGTTATTACAGCAAAGCGCGCGTTAATACACCTTAGACTCCTAAAGAGCCGCTTCTGCATTCGAAACTCTCCAAGTTTAAACTAATTAGTACTCTCGCATCAAGCCAGCCGCGCGGCCCGGCAGGAAAAATCCAGCGGCGCAAGCTCCATTAAGTTTCTCCATAAATTAAACTCCGGCTTCGACGAAAAAGCCGCGCCGATTGAAATGGTAATAAATTAATAAATTAATTAGGCGCAGGCCTATCTAAATAGCCCGTAGGCCCCGGGTATATATACATAGACTCTGCAAGCGCACGAGTCACGCGAGCGGCGCGTAAATTAATTATATTCAGGAGGCGCAGGAGGGCGCTAATGAAAAGTGCAGAAGTCAGTAACCGAGCAAATTACAGAAATTATATAGAGGAGGAGAGAGAGAGAGGATCGAGTTCAGCGATGAAAAGAGAGGCACGCCCGTAATGCCGAGCGCGTTCACACCTCGATCGGCTCGGGCGTGCCTGGAGGAGCTTTCGAGCTTTGGTTGAAGTGGTATCGGGGAGTTGGGAGTGTGAATGTGTTGTTTGGCTGCTGATGGTTTGTTGGCGGGGTTAATGAGGTTGGTGGAGTGATTGGGTTCTGAGAAGGTGAGTTTGTGGGAGTTGGGTTTGATTAAGGGGATTTCTGAGGTTTTGTTTAAGGGGACTGTTGTCGATGATTTTCATATTGGAGTTTTGAGAGGGAAGGAATTATAGCTTGTTTAATTTTATTTTTTCTCTTTTTTTAAGAGCATAAACGATTATGAAGAGTTGGAAAATGATTTGTTTTACTAGTTTTATAGAAAATGAGTTTAAACAAGTTTATCAACATTTTTTACACTCTTTTTATAATTTTTTTTTCATTTAAAAACTTTTCATTTCTTTTCGTGAATAAAATGAACACATCATAGCTCAACAACGATTCCATATTTTTTATAATCAAAGTTACACTATACGCACCCTCAATTCAAATCCACATTGTCTTCTCCAAATATCAACCCCCTACCACCTTAAAAACACTCGAACACCTAAAAAACCAAACTCTCACCTAGATCCACACCACCATTACAAACTCACACTTGCCTCAATCACACAAACCAAGCAACTTTTTCAGACCTCCTTCGCTCGTAAACAGAACTCGCGTCAGACACATATAAGTGCGTCTGCGGCACACATAGCCGAAGGCGGCGATTGTTACCGATTCGTACTCGGCCGGTAATACGTGTCATTAGTCGTCTGGAGGCTACCGATTGCACGGCGACCCGAGCTTTCTGTCTCTATTTCCTCTATCCTCTCGACTCTCGCCTCTCTAGCTCCTCTGGATAATTTCACGTTTGTCGCTTTCGGCAGAGAAAGAGAGAGTGATGAGTAGTGATTTTCTAGTTGCAGGAGAAAGAGAGTGGGCAGCTTTTAATTTTGAAAGCCGTTTTAGCTTATCTGATCCTTCCGAGCGAATGTAATAATACAGGAGGTGTGTGCGGCTGTGTGTTGCGAGGCTCTTTCTCTGCTCTTTATTGAAAATGCTGCTCAATACTGTTTTTACAAGGAGCCGAAGTAGGAGAGCTGAAATTGGTGTGTGCTCACGCTTTTTTGTCGACGGAAGCGTTTATTTCGGTTGCATCTGTGTTACGTCTGTGATGGGTCTCTTTTTTTTTTCAAGTAGAGTTAAATTCTTTCAATAGTTTTTTTTGTTTTGAATGCGTGGATGTTGCAATTAGTCGTTGTTGAAATCAAGATATGGATGAAATAATTGGTGTGTATATTAAGCGTTGATTGACATTTTTTTAAATTTTAAATAACGCGTCGCGATTCTGATTATACAGTTACAAAAACGAAATAGCAGCATAAGGATTGACTTAACAATCAGATTTTTTTCATAAAACTCAAGAAACAGTCCGCTTTTATTCACGACATTTACCCATTAAATTCAAAGCCCACCATATCAATCTCTACATCCCCAACTATCAGCCCACGCACAAAACTGACTCCTCAACCACAACGCAACCACGCCGTACAAAATCCCACTTTTCGACACTTTAGCCTTCCCCAATCAGCCCATCTCCCTCTCAGGCGCACTAAAAACGCGCCTCCAAGCCGCCAATTACAGCTCCCCCCCGTAAAAAGTAAAAATTTCCATGAATTCATAGATTCCTCGGCACCCGCTCCCTCCGCAACCTCCTAAAAAGCCATCCTTATACCTCCCCCCCTCTCCCCCCTTCAACGCGCACGTAATACCGGGTTTCTCGCTGCGCACGAGAGAAAACGCCTCCGCGCCTCGCGATAAGAAGCCTCGAAAAAGCATCTTAGAAAATCGGGCGCGTGAGCGTCGCGCGTTAAAAAGCCACCTATCGCCGCCGAGCGCTCTCTCATGCAAAATAGAAGAGCGAGAGAGAGAGAGAGAGAGCAGCGTTCACTGAAGGAGCGAGCGAGCCGGAGGCCACGCCCCCATAGACAGCCGCCAGCCAGCAATTAAGATTTGATCGGCAAAAATGGTCGAGGCAAAATGGCGCGCCGGCTCGGCCACTTGAATACGTAATGTCGTGTGCGCAAGAGTGGAGAGGGATCCGGAAACCGGTATAGCACGGAGCGAGAGAGAGAGAGAGAGGAGAGCGTCGAACCCACGCGACGAAGCGCGATTATCATCGACGACTTTGAAACGCGCACGTGTGTTTAATGCGTGTACGAGCATTGCCCGAGCTCTTTCTCTCTCTCTCTCGCGGGCTGTTTTTATGCGCCGCGCCGTTCATTTACATATAAGTGCTCTCTCGGGCTTCTTTTTAAAGGCTCTCGGCTTTTCTTGTGCGTTTGGCGCTCTCTGTGTACGTGTGTGCACGCTGGATTTTTTTTTTTTTGGGGAAGCTACCGACTCGGCTTGTTTTGTTGTATGCCTGTGTGTAGGTAGCGGAGCGCGCTTTCTTATTTCATTTCGTGATTGCGAGCGGGACGCGCGCGAGTTTTGTAATGGATGAAAAAACGACGGGCCATTACGAGAGGAGAAGGAGAGAGTTTTGTAAGCCCGGAGTCGGCAGAATTATAGTGATCGGGGAGAGTAGAGATCGGCATATCGATGTTTTGGACATTTGCCGGTAATGACGAGGGTGATTAAATTAACGTCGCTTGATTTTTTTAGGAATAGCCGCAGCGAATGTCATTATCGTTTTTTTTTTCTGGCGCAGGCACGGCGATCGGTTGAATGAGATAAAAGTGTCGTTATGAGTGTATACCGATCACCGGTTGTTCGTGAAAGAATTGTCATTTTTTTAATTAGATTAAATTTTTGTGCAAGCACTGCGGTTGGTATTTATAAGCAGCTATTTATTAGGTTCAGTAACTTTGACAAACGATAATAATACTTATTAAGCCATCGATGACAATCCGTTTCATTTCAGAAGTAGATCGTAGCCTATAGCGCCTGAGCTCACGCAACCACACTCGCACCGGAGTCTCGCCTAAACCTCACCTCGAGCCCTTCTATCTACTTCGCCAAAATCGTGGTCCAAAACCAATCTCCCCTCACCTTAAAATATAGTCACCACTCACCTTCCAGACACATCCACACCAGCAATCTTCCGACTTCCGTCGCCCAGCTCCATCTCAACCTCTCCTATATACACACATATACACACCTCTGGAATTAAAACTTCGCAACGTCGAAGCTATATCCGCAGCGGCACGCATCGCGCTTACTCCCTAATCAAACCGGAAAAAAACGCGGCAAGTCTCTTTCTTTCTATCGGCTACCGCGTTACTCCTTTGGCCGGCGAGCTCCCTCATTACGCTAATGTCCCCCCAATCTCGCGGGCCGCTATATATCAGCCCTTTCGTCACCGCCAATCAGACACCGATTCCGAGCGTCGTGGAGTGAGGATAACCGATCGAGCGTAACGAAAAGCCGTCGTTTAATGCGCCGCGTATATAGTGCCTTTTGTTTTCCCCCTTTTTGCGGAGTAATGAGCGGAAAATGAATAAATAAGCTCGGGGAAATGATGGTTAATGGCTGTGAGTGGGATTGTAAGAAGCGGTTATCGGTTGGGAGAGGGGGGGGGGGATTTTTGCGATGGTTGCAAGGCTGGGTTTGTTGGGTAATTATTGTGCGGATGTTGATGTGATATTATAGTTTATTTTAAGTTGTAGCCGTTTAGGAGTGAACGGTGGAAGTGTTTCGTTTGCTTTCTGTTTTGCGTGTAAATATGTTCTTTTGTGTCTGCCTTGGTGAGGGTTGTAGTAGTTTTTCGAGCTATTAAGTATTTTCATGAAGTGGTGAAGTTTCTATATTTAATAAAGTTATTGGAATGCATTTGTAAGATAAAATATTCAAATATAATAAGGCGCAGTAATTTGCGAAAATCTTTTTGTCAAATAAAGGTTCATATAATAACTTTTTGTAATAAAATAGAGACTTTTGAACGAATATTCAGTGTTTTTCTTTATTACTACAGAGTGTTAAACATTATTATGATAACTTTAAGAATTTCAAACGTTACCTTGTGGAAATATGTTAAAAATAATTAGAAGCTGTAAATAATGCATATTTTTATGATAGTACGATGTACATACTTAATAAATAGTTTAAAAAATGAAAACCAAAGTGGTATTTCTTTTATACTAATACAACTCTACCCTCAAATTCATGATTTTGACATGATTTTTTAGCTCTGGTGGAATATAGTTCTATACTTGTAGTTGTGTTAAACTATCAATTTTTATACCTGTATCAAAATATACTAACACGTACAAACACCTTACAAGAAATTAACTTCTCTTTCGATGCTTCTACTACTCTTACCCAAAACGAGATTTGGAATATAAATATTTGTTATAAAAATAAGCTTCATAAATGTATCATCAACAAATGCGACAACGTCAGACTTATAACTATACTAATTTTACTTAAATTAAAGCATTATCTTTCCAGCACACATCAATTAATCAAAAATAAAAGTTCCGCCAAAGTAAATAACCCACCCACGACATCCAAAAACTCAAGCGAGCGTTCAGCAACAAAAATACCCTTATCCTACCTCCGATTGCCATATAAACACCGACTCTCGAACCAAAACCGGCAAAAACTTTTTGGCAAAGTAAATATAGATTCGGCGAAGGCGGCCACCACTTCCGGAAAGCCAAATGAAACTTTAACGAGCCAGCAATGTTGATTAATGCGTATTACGAGCTATCGGTACGGCAAAACTTTCGACAAAGTAAATAAATTCGCCGAATCAGCCCGTGACTTCCGAAAAAAAGCCTGCTTACACGGCATAGTTCGGGGGGAGCGAAAAAAAACCCATATCATCGCGTCCTGATTGAACGTTACGCGCTGCGTGCTATATATACGTATATACATACCGCTCGAGTTAGGCTCTGCGAGTAAGAAAACACGTTCGCTCTCTTTCTCTCCGTCGGCTTTTTTATCCATTATTCAACGGCGAAATCGGCATAAAGTAGCGACTTCCGTGGGCTCGGCGGGCGCGATTCCTCCCATTATGTGCCCCGCCGAGGAGAGAACACATATTCGCCCTCGAGTATGCGCGCTGCGGCGCGAGGGATTAAAAAAAGATGAGGACGAGAGTAAGGGAGAGAGGAAGAGAGATGCGAGAGCAGGAAATTGTGGGAGAACACGCGAGGTTGTAGATAACGAAATTTTGCAAAATGTTGGCAGGATTGGCTTGTGTGGGTTTGATGGCTGGGTATGTGCATTTTAGTTAGCTGGGATGTGAGAAATTTGGTGGATGATTATAGTTAGAAATTTCCAGCTGTTTGAAATTTTACAATTTGATTAATTGTAGCAGTGTTTTGAATTTTCGGAGCAATAGAAGGTTTTTGATGTATATTGTAGTAGATACTTGATAGAAACAACATATCGCTAAAATTTTGATTTTAACACAACTTTCAATTTTTTAAAGAGGTTGTAGAATTTGCTTTTATCGAGAATCATCAAAATCGTTTTTTATTAATTATTAATATATTTTTGTAAATTTTTGCAAATATAATTGACGTATCTATCTAGTATCTATTTACATGATTAAATAAAATAAAATTACTTGAAGAATTTTAAAAATTAGAAGTAAAATATTGTTTTTTAATACTCAATTTTCATACAAATACAAATCCATACGGATTCATTAACCGCAATCACTAAACAATCTGCCTAAAGGAAAAGTAACGATATTTTATAAAAACGGTATCGATTTATAGATTTTGTCATATTCACTACACTGAAAGAAGTATTTTAGAAAAAATACAGTACTGAACAGTAAAGTTGCCATATACTGGAAAAATAAAAAAAATTACTACATTTGGCAGCAATTTTCTGATTTTCAGAGCAAAGATCGACTGTAAACTTTTCTATATTTGTAATAAAATTTCTTATAAAGTATAGTCATTTTTTAGATTTTCTCAATATGTAGCATGGAGACGTAATGGTTACCATGTTAAATATTTAGACTTATTCGATTTCTTTGTTTATTTGGTTAAGATTTAAGATGATGGGAAAATAGGAAAGATTTAGTTAGAGTCAAGGGTAACAAGCTACACTTATATTCTATTTTGAGAAATGCACTGAGAAAAGAATCGTTGAAAAACTTCCAGTATTGTATTTTTTTCAAAGATTCTTCTCTCATTGTATAAACACATAACACAATTTTACTACAGATATCCCAGGTTCCTCCAACCGATCTTCAACCCGAAGCATCAGCAAAATCATAGCAATCAAACGAACTACCGACTTCAAAAAAACCCTCTCAAACTCCACACCATGAGCCAACCGCAACCTCAAAACCCCCTAGAGCCACGCGTTTCCCAGAAAAAGCTTTTAATTTTCTAAACCTCCCCAAACCTACCGATCTCACGCGAATCCAGCGCTCCTCTCCATCCCCATTTTAATCACCCAGCACTAAAACCTCTCCGCAAAACTACCGCTCTATAACTTCCACCAAACCACATCGCTGCCTCTCTCTTCAACATAAAATAACCGTGCAAACTTTTTCAAACGCTCGCGCATTGCCACCCCCTTAATACCCCCTTGGCTCGTTCCACACGGCCCTATACACATCTTACACGGGAGCTAAAGAGGCGACAGCCAGGAATCTTAGGGATTCCGGATTCCTCTCGGCTCGCGACGCTTCGGCGCCTGCCGAGAGGACGAAAACGGTACCGGCTACGCGGCTAGTTTAGCCGGAGACTTTTTATGACCGCCGCGCGCGCCGCGTGTAATTAAGCCGCCCTGAGAAAGCGCAGCTTTGCCTTTTTAAATGCTTCTAATGTGTAAGATTTTAATTTTACGCTCAAGGGTGTACCAGTTTAGGGCAGAATCTTACGTTCTAGCGAGGCTTGGTTCTAAGCGGATATCGAACGCTCTAAAATTTTGCGAATATTTCAGGAAATTCCTAACGCGCGAGCGACTATAAATACCTTGCTTACCGATTTCTAAGAAGCGTCCACTAAATAAACTCTAAACCGCAAGCCCGAACCCTCCAATCTGTCAAACGAGCGAGAAAAAAAGGAACCGCTCTCTCTCTCTCTCTCGCGCGCGTCCATGCAAATTCTTCGCCGCCTACGTGAAAAAGCCGGGCCCCGAAGCTCGCCTCCAGCCAAAACACGGCCAACAAAAGAGCCCCCCCCCCTCAAGCTCCGAGCGCGCGCGCTTTTGTGCGTGTATAAATACTCTCGCGTATACTTTTATGCAGATTTGCGCGACCGTAAGCAGAGCGGCGAAGAGTAAAAAAAAAGAGAGCAGGTCGGAAGAGCCGAGATATAGAATAAGAAGAGCTGCGCGGCTAGCCGAAGAAACGCGCGGCTTAACTTCACGGGGTGGGCTCCGACCGGTGCGCAGCCGATCGTTAAGTTTATGGAGCTGCGCGCGCGCGCGCGCCGGTTACATTAGAGGAGCCGCTTGTGTGTGTGTGTGTGTGAGTGTGTGTAAGTAGCCGCGAGTACAGCAACGTCAATGTTATCTCCTGCCGATCGACGTTTCGAATGAGTTTTAACGAGCAGCGAGACGCTCGGCACTTAGCTTTTTTGCTCCCGAGAGCGAGCTTTCGCTCCCCGAATCCCTTTATTATTTGCGCGCGCTCGGCTTTTCGCTCTTTTGTTTTTCCGGCGCTGCAGCGTAAGGAGGCGAGTTAAGCCCGAGCGTTTGTATTGTAATGCGCGCCGTTTAAGTTGCCGGGGCCGGGATATTTCTTAATTTCGAGGCCGAGGCGAATGTGGGACTGCAAGCGCGCAGGGTAACACAGGTGCTTTTTACTTCTTGCGCGAGTGCGGAGAGAGAGAGAGTTGGAAGTGTAAGTGGCTCGCGCGCGAGCGGCAGCAGTGAAATTATGTCTTTTGAGGAATATGGGATAATTGCTAGTGTGGATTCAATTTGAGCGCTTTTTTATGGTAAGCGAGCCGAGCGGCGTTAGAGGATGAAGACTGTTTAATTCAGCGGACGAGTGAAGTTGCTGCGGATAGGCGCGATGGTTGAAGTGTTGCGAAAGCTAAATGAGCGCTCGGCTAATTCGACGTTTACGGAAAATATTTATGCTATTCATGAGGGGCTTCGGGTGCTTATTATGCGAGTTGATATAATGTGCCGGCGGTTTTCTTTGGTTATAAGGATTTTTTTAAAACGTTGCTTAGTTTTCTGCTCAAGAGCCGTGTTGCAGTGCTGTTTTTGAAGGAAGTTGATGCTTTGTGCTTTTAAATGGTGCGTGCATTTTTTTAAAATAAAATCTTGGTAGTTTGGGTAATGGTGGTTGCGTTTATGCACTTTCCTTCAAATTCAAACACGTAATTAGTGGAAAATAATATAGAAACATGATAAATATGAGAAATCGTTAACGAAGTCGTCTGGGTAGCAACAAAGTGAAGCACAGTAGCAATAATATATATAATTTAACTAATTACTCAATTGGACTTCAGTTTTTCAAATACATTATTTTTACTCGAAAATTCTTTCAGCGGAAATTATTGTAAATATCTTGTTTTTAAGGTTAAACTGTATCATAATGACTTCAATTTGGTACAACGACAGCTTAATTGGCCCTTTACTTTTTAATACATTTGAGATTACATTTTACTCAAACTTTCGAGCAACCGAACAGTCAATCCCACTCATGTGATTCTGGAAACGAAATTAACAATCAATAAATACGTGCATTCAGAAGATACGATGTAATTAATTCTAATTATTGGCAAATTAGTTAAATAATTATATTGCTGGCCAAATTAGTTTGAACAATGGATTGAATTCAAAGGAATTCAATACTGTATAATAAACCAGACATACGTTGTTATCATGAATTATTTTTTCCTTTTAGAACATAATAAGCTTTATAATTTAACTGATTAGCATTTAAAATAATCACAAAACAAGTTACTCAAAATCTAAAACAGACAATACCAAATCGAAAATTCAAAAACCTGAAACAAAATGAGCTACCAAAACCAGATTCCACACTCTCCGAGCCAACCAGCGCACCATCTTATCCCGCAAAAAAAATCACACCAAGCCGCAAAAAGAAAGCAAAAGGTCCGAGAAAAAAAGTCGATCAAACTCGAATTTCCAGAACCTCTCCACGACAGCGATTTCCCGAAAGTCCATAAAATCCCCCTCAGAAAGGTTCTCGCACACCACGAGAGAGAGAGAGAAAGAGAGCCAGTCTTACGATATCGGCGTCGGGCGCGCTCGATCGGCTCCGATTACCGATTTCAGGGTAAAATCGAACATTTCGTACGAAGTCGCGGGGGCAAATTGCGCAGTGCGCAGCAGGCTGCAGCGAGCGAGCGCGTGCGTTTTATAAAAGGGCGAAATAAAAAAGAGCGCCAGGCAGGAGCCGGCTGAGCGCGTGCTGAGCACTTATCATTAGGCCGCATCTTCCGCGCTGCCGCAGAGAGAGAGTCGGCTGGCTCTTGAGGGTAATTGTTTCCTCCGGTTTATAGTTTTATTCCGAGTCGGAGAACGAGCGAGGAGCCCGATGATATCGCTCGTTCGCTCGAGAGCCGGAGAGGTAGAGCCTTTATATTCCGAGCGTTACGGGGAAATCGTCATGGACGTGGCCGTTGGCTTCTTGTTTGCGCCGATATTTTTTCCAGTTTTTGGTGGCTGTTTTTTTTTTCGTTTACGGGGTTGGATTGTTTTTTGGTTCGTTTTGGTAAGTGGAGGTTGGTGCTGTTTAAGGCTTGTGAATGATGTGGCTAGTTTGGAATAAAGGGAGAGGTGTAGGCAGTCTTTGTTTCTTATAGTGTACGTCGTATGTTTATCGTCAACGTGATGAAGTAAGAGAAATCGGCAAAGGATCATTTTTATTTGTTCTTGTATGACTGTATAAAAGAGAAATTTTATTGTAGAAATCGTAGAAAAATAATACCTAAAGTGATAATATTATGTGTGATTGGAAAAGTTGACAAAATGTCATAAATATTTAAAAATTTATTTCTTTTGGAATTAGAGGTAGTTACTACTTGCACTCTTTATATTAAATTTCAATCTTACTGCACTTAAAAACTGGTTGTTAATTTAACTATAGTTTTAGTATTTGCTAAAGAAATCCAAAAAAGTGTATAAAATGTCAAAAGTAAAAAATTTTACCTCAAATACCAGTCTCAAATAAATAACCATAAATACATAAATTTATATCACTCACCCTTTTATCAATACACTCTTCCAATATTTCCGGCAACTCAATTTAAAAACCATTACACAATTCCAAGATCCCAAAATCCTCACCGCTCCACCTCGCGCTTCTTCCCATCTTTCCCTCCCCCTCATAAACTCTCACAGTCCTATCTCACGCTTATCCCACTCCCTCCCCCTACCTCACCCCCCCTCCACAATTACACAGTCCCTCCGCCAAATAGACTTATCGCGTGCCCGTCGCAATACTGCCCTAATCGGCGCTCCTCTCCGCGCTCTAAACTCCAATTTTTCGGCGCAAAAGTCGCGCATTCTCCCCCCGGCCCCCGCCCACAAAAGCCGGAATGCGCCCGGAGCTGCGGCCGAAATTGGCGCGCGTAAAAAAAAGGGGGACGCTGCGCCTAAATGCCGGCCACGAATTTCGCGGAGGGTGATATTACGCTCCTCTTTCTCTCTCTTGCGTCTAGCGATATGGAAAGCAGAGGGTAATAACAGCTCCCGCGGAGAGCGCTTTCTTCAGCGGCAAGCGCGCAGAGTAGAGCGAGGAGAAAAAAAATTAAGGGGATATACGGACGAGGCCTGGGCGGCGCTGTGGACAGTTTCGCGCGCGCCTATCGTTTAGCCAGCAGATCTGCCGGTGAGATTGCCTCGGTAAAGACGCCCCCTCGGGCCGATATCGTTGCGCGCGCAGCTCCAAGTATGTGTGTGTGTGAGTGCCTCCTTTTCTTGCGGGAGCGCGTTACTTTATCGCCGCGTAAAAGAGAGCGAAGCGGGATCCTCCGGCTTCCGAGCTCGTCGACGATCATGGCAAGGTATTTTTCACGATTTTCCGCCGAGTTTTTGCGTTTATTTCGTTACGAGCGCGCGCTTCGAACTATCGCAGAATAACAGTGCGCGCGCTCTCGCTTTGTGTGCTGCCCTGAGTAAATGTTAAATGCACGTCCGGCACGGCGTATATTGAATTACCGGCTCTCGCCGGCGAGCCGAGATCCTATCGCGCAATATAAATAAAATCGATTAATCGCCGGCCGTATACATGTCTTTCTCAAAGATATCGCGTTACCATTCCGCTCACCATACCTCTTCTCTCTCTCTCTCGTGTCTAGATTCTTGCTTAAGGGGGTAGCTCGGCTCGGAGAGAGAGCCGGCATCGCCATTGTATAATCTGCGATAGGTATCGAGCTGCAGCGAGAGCCGGCTTCTTTTTTTCTTCCCGGTCCTGCCCCCGTTGATTAAGACTGGCTCTTCTCGGGAACCGGATAGGGCCCCCCGAAAAATGGCGGATTTTTCGGGCCGCTTTTAATGTATACGCTTTTAACGGTCGCGCCGATTTTTAAGTCTAAGTATACGGTTTAAGGGCAGCCAAGCTTCGCGCGGGAGTTTTGCAAGTTGCCAAGAGGGAAAATGAAGAGTTGGTTGGCTAAGCGAATGGTATGTGTTTAGGGCCGAGCTGCTGCTGCTGCTGCTGCTGCCGCGGCACTTGCTGGCTTTTTATCTTTTCGAAAGCCAGAGGGGTGGAATACCTAATTTTTCGGGAGATGCTGCGATTCGGTTTTAGGAGGCTTTATGTGGATAGTTTACAGCTTGAGGGGCGATGAGGGGCTGTTAATTTTAAAGTTTTCCGCCTGAGTGTTAAAGAGATGTGCGGTTTGACGTTAAAAAGTATTTTTGTAAATTAGGAGAAATATGCTTTGTTTGGTAGAAAAGAGAATCTCGCATAAATTTTGAGATTGGAGGAATTGGCGTTCTTATATTTCGAATTGAAAATTACATAGGCCCCTAATGGAAATTTCACTTGGTTGCCTAATTACTAGTAAATCATTGTTACTCATACACAATCGAGGCCTTTCAAAATTTCAGCAATTAATTTTCTACTATCAACTGGTAAAAACCAACCGTAAGTATAACACATCCATTTACCATTCACCTTCTTCCTCTCAATCCAGCACATCCCTTTCTAAACAATCCAAAACAAACAGCTCGCTTTAACGCCTCGTAACAGTCAAGCCAGCGCTCCGGCTCTCCCGGGCCATCAGTCGCACACGCCTTAATTTACAGCCGGCCAATAAAAGCCAACGGCGCGCCGTATCCTTACAAGCAAGAAAAGCCGAAAATTCGCCGAAACCAAAATGCACACGCGCCGCTCTGGCGCGTATATAAAAGTCCCCAAGGGCTCGCACAATATGAGGGAGAGCGACAAAAAAAAAAGCTCGCGCGTGCCGCGAGTTTCGGGGGTGTGTCTGGGGGGCGTGAATCCGCAGCTGCTGCGTATACGCGTGCCGAAATCACGTTTGTACAATGGAAGAGAGAGAGAGAGAAAATGTGTGTTACGAGAGAGGCGCGGTTCTTTGCGCGCGAGCGCAACAATAATCATATTCACGCTTTTGCGCGCGCGCTTTTTTGACGGCTGCTGCGGAGCGCTCGTTGGTTGTATATATAGGTGCGACGGTTGAGGAAGGGGGATGGAGAATGGTTTTTGAGGGTGAGGGATGAGATCGATTTTTTGGGCTGTTGCTGATGGTGTTTATGGTTTTTGGTTGTTGTGATGATGGATATGGTAATTTTTTGGTAGGTAAGATTGTTTTGTTTAGGATTAGATAGTTTTTGTTTATTTGCATTGTAAGAATAATAGTGTTGTTGCGGTTTTAAGATACTTTTAATTGAATAATTTTATTAAGTTCACAAAGTACAGATTTTGATGTGTCCGTGCATATATTAATGAACAATTGAAGGATCTTAAGAAAAGTTTTACTGTATTCTTTAATCACTTCTATATTAACAGTTAGAAAATTATTTAAATTTTCAGTTAAAACATAAACAATAACAGAAACCGGGGTTACTTGATTATAAAGGTAAATTGGCAAAGAAATCGGATATTTAACTGATTTGCCCATTCAATCAACTAGAATCCATCCTTCACCCGAAAACCTCTTCCATAAAAAATATCACCAACCCCCTATCCCATCCTCCCCACTTCGCCAACAACACAACAAAAAACGATACTCCACGCGCAATATCTGCTCATTCCCTCAACCGGAAGCAGCAGAAGCAACAGCTCCGCAATCGGATACGTCTCACCTTGCTACAGCCGCTCGTCTATCTCCTCGGGCCTTTATTTTCCGAGCCTCCTTCCTGTCACTCGACGCGCCGCTTTCTGTCGGAAATTCGGCCTCCGTCCCACCCACTCCGGCCCCGCTAACGAGCCTCTGCCTCCTTTCAGCCGATGAGCTGCATTTTCGCTCGGATATTTGTCATGCTGGACCGCAGAAACGCAACGAGCGCCGACGTTTCAGTCTAGGTAAATGGTTCAAGGAGATCGGTGGGTGGAGATGCTGACAGTGTGGACTTTGCCCGCGGGTTATTGTGCTGAGGCTTTGGCTAGCCGAGAGATTTTTGGGAAATGGCTCAATAGATGAGTTTCTAATTGGTTCTTGGTAAGCGGGAAGTGTGGCTGTTGCGGTTTGCTCGAGTTGGGTGTTAAAAATTAATTTGCAGGTGTTTGGATTTTATATCAAAAAAGAAAAATTTTATTTTAAATAAAGTTGTTGTTTGAAAATCTATATCAACGTAAGCTCGAAAATTATTAAAACATTCTTAAATTAATCGAATCCAACGCATTACATCCAATTTTCGCACAAAAAAAAACCACGAGCTACACTCAACCCTCTAATCCCTATCATATTCGACCCTCTCAATAGCCCCGGGTACTCTGAGCGTCAAAATATTTTCAACGACCATAGACCGAAATTAATCCTAATCTCTGCCGTCCTAATAAAAAGCAACCCCTTTCCTAGAAGCCTTCGACCGACTCACAATAGAATGAATCCGCGATCGATCGGCCAAAATCGCAGCAGCCGGACACGCATTTCCTCTAATAAATTAAACACACCGTGCGCTCCTCAACGTATCATTTCAGCCGATTGTGTCTCGGTTACGCGCGCATCGAAACACATCTACTACATATATACCTATCCTGCCCCACGGCGCAGAGATGCTGAAATGCGTATACATACGCACACACGAGAGCGAAATATAAAAGCCAGAGCGCTGCCCGTTCAAAATTCTAATTCGCGGTCGAGAGCGAGAGAGAGAGAGAGAGAGAGAGAGAGAGAGCCGCGAGGTAATGACTACAATCATCTCGCCGATACAATGCTATCTGATCGGATCGGGCAAAGTGGGCACGTCGGCGCGTTTTCAAAACACGTATGATTGCAGCGTTTGCTAGCGCTCGCGCGAGAGACAGATGCGCCCGCTCGAAAAATGCCCGCGGACGAGTAGGAGGAAGAGCCCCGGAGAGAGAGCGTAATAATAGAAATCGGCACGCGTATATAGCCGTGAAATTTTTCGACCGAAAATAGTCGCGAGCTTTTTCGGAGCCGGCCGAAAAATGACGGGAAATTACGAGATGCGCGCGTGGACGGTATATATATGTATGTGGCTCCTTCCGTTTTCGATGGGCTCTTTTTTTGGCGAATAGCGATACAGACACCGGAATCACGGGGCGCTTTTTAAAACGGGTATTTTTCGACAATAAGCGTCGCGCCTACTATATGCGCCAGTTGGATCGTGGACTAGGGCATTATTGGGAGGAGTGTGTATAGGGCTTTGGCTATCGGGTTGGTTTAGAGGCGATTCTTGAAATTCGATTTTTTTAATGAGGGAGCTGGGCAGCTGTGGCGGGGAGCCGATTTATTATGAGCGGCGTTTATTTGAGTGGCCACTCAATTTCGATGAAGCGGCTGCAATTAGAGTGGAATGTGCGTGGCTACCGGGCTGTTATTCAGGCCGGATTTTATTGTCTTTGGTAAAAAATCTTTAAAGCGTAAAAGTGATATGTAATTTTACTTACGAAGCGGCAAGTTGTTTTCAATGTTTCGAAGGTTTCTTTTTTTTTAAGTAACAGGCGATAACTGGGTAGTACATTATAACGTTACAAACAAAAACACTGTTCAATGTTTTCACATTAAATTTTACTTACATATTAATGTGCTTTTAATATATGTATCGAAAATGTTACTTCTAATACACTTGTTAATGTTTGTTAAATAATGTCAATTAAGTGGGGTATACAAAACACGTTATAAGCTTACCTTTAAAAAGGTATAATATTTGCAAGTATG